>CP106732.1:8824696-9113048 GCA_025506655.1 Gossypium rotundifolium | reverse complement strand
AATAAACGTTATCCTGAAGGATCAATTATCAAGGCTACTTGGCGAGTAAGAATGTATGACTTTCTGCTCAAGGTATTTGGAAGATGTTGAAACAAGAATGAATGGACCAAGTAGAAATGCTGGGCTCACGGATCATAACTTGGCGGAACTTATTTATTTCAAAGTTTCGAGAACCGATCGGCAAAGTCGAAATTGCGAATTAGACGAAGATCATGGGTCCAAGCACATCGACACGTTCTTTTCATCACGATTCAATGGAACCATTTTAAGTAAGTTCTAGAATTTGATAAATACTCATCAATTATAATTTGTTAGTCTTTTAACAAAGTAACCATTTTTAACATAGTGAGTACAAACAAGTATTGAGAGCTCGTTCACGGTCCCGAAGGTTACATCGACGAGAAATTAATAAGATGTTCACAGAATCATTCCATGAATGGTTAAGCCAAATGGTATGCAATTTAAGTCTTCATTGACAAGTAATAATGTTTTCTAGTAACATTTATAATTACTCGATTTACTTTCGATTCAATAGGTTTGGAGTCGGAATGAAGTTAATGACGAAGTTAAATGGCTTTCACAAGGTCCAAACCGAATAGTGAAAAGATATAGTGCATTCCTCATCAACGGATACAGATTTCATACAAGGTATTGCGAGAGGTTGAGGAGAACCCAAAATTGTGGAATTGTTGTTAATTCTTCAATTACGAGTTATTCTAGTGCTAGGGACAGTAATCCTGTCGAGGGGAATCTGGAGTATTACGGACTTATTACTGACATCATTGAGTTGGATTATTACGGCAAATGGAAAGTTGTCTTATTTCGACGTGAATGGGCTGATGTGAATACTGCTCATGAATTAAAAAGATCAATATGGTTTTACAATGGTGAATTTCTCTCGATTGATTCACACCGGAGAACAACTGATAGACGAGCCGTATGTGTTTTCTTCTCAAGTGAAACAAGTTTTTTACTCGGAAGATCCAACTGATGAGGGTTGGTATATTGCACTTCGAAATACTCCTAGAGACTTGTTCGACATGGGCAGTGGAAGTAGAGATGACATCGTCGAAATATCAGAAACTCTGCCTTTTCCAGAACAAAACTTAAATGAAAATATCCCTAGTACTAGTGCACAATTTCAATGGGTTCGTCAGGATGTGGACGAAGATATTTACGAATTATGATGTAGTAAGATTTTACTATTTTTTTATTTATATGTAATATTATAATTTTAATCATGGTCATTTTATGTAATTTAAATATTTTATATGTACCATTATTGTTGTTATTTGTTACTAATATTTCAACTATTTTTGTGTATTGCGGGAAAATGAGTAGAAGAAGAATGCGAGATTTAAATATTGTACATGATACTATAAATTAGGAGAGGCAATAGTGAACAATGACGATGAGTTGGATCCTCTAATGTGCCCGACATAGATGATGAGCTTACTGTAATTACAAAGTAAAATTAAATTATTTTACATGGATGTTGACTTTTTTATTGATTTATTTTTCAATTTTAATATAACAATAATTTATCATTGGTCACCGAGAATGGTGGAGCGCAAAGGTCATGGACGTTCACGCTTAAAGGTTTATACGAATTAAATTTCGACGACCATGTGAAAGTAAGGAGAAACAGTTATGGCCAGCCTATTGGCCCTGAAGCTCGAGTTCTAGCAGGCTATTTGGGCATTATTGCATGAAATGCAAATATGTTGCCCATCAATTACGAGTCATGGCATCACATGCCCGACGCAAACAAAAATCAAGCTCGGAGAACATTAAGGTAACAAAACATGAATGTAATTTATAATACTTTGGTTGAAGTTTCATTTATATTTACTTTTTAAATTTATGTTTTTTAGGAGAGGTTTAATTTGGAGGTCTCCATGACTATATAAAAAGACATTGGGAAAAAATGGAGAGACAACAAAAGCATATTGAAAAAGAATATTTTAAGAAAGAAATAAGCCTCGAGGATAAATCATGGAATGTCCCACCGGAATGTTGAGGCATCAATGGGAAGATGCGGTTAGATTCGGAACTCAAAGATGAGGAGAGGTATTACCTACTTCTAAACTCTTATAAATTTTTCTGTATAATATTTACTATATACATAACTATAATATCATTATGTAGGACCGTGGCGTGTCGGAACAAGCAGTGTAAACAAAAATTCACGCATTGCAGCGGGATCGAGAAGTTTTGCTTCATAGTGAGGCCAAGGTATTATAATTTATTAATTTCATCAAATATTAATGACTTTATACTATTAAATTATATTTGTAATACAACACAGAGGAACTCTCCACCGTCAAAAAGTTGGACGCGTTCACTTTTTGACATTACGATAGGAAGAAGGATGGGTCTCCGATGACACCAATTGGAGAGATTATGGTATATTTACTTAATAAAATTTGATTTATTAAAATGGATTTATAATGTTTACTTATAATAGTTTAATTCTTCGTTAGTAGTTTTAAATTAATAATGTTAAGTTATGATGCATTCCTTCTTATTGTATATTTCGTTTCTAACTTTTTGATTAATTTATTAGGAGAAACTAAAGGAGAAGAAGACACTTTATGAAGTGGTCGCTTGAGTGATAGTTCTGTTCATCTTGAGGATGTCGATAATGTAATTATTACCGATGTTTTGTGTCCCGAAAGGTACGATCGCTTGATTGATAGTTCGTTAATCTTGAGTATATTTATAACAAAATTATCACTAATGTTTTGGGTGTTGAAAGGTACTACGGGTTCGACTTCAAGGATCTGGTGTTACTCCGACCCAATATTTTGGATCCGACTCCCAACAATATATGCCTTCCGGGAGTCAATCTCGTGCTGAAGTTCAGAGGCTAAAAGACCAGATAGCTCAAATGCAAGCTAGCACGGTTGAGCAAATTTCTCAACTTAGAGCCGAGGCAGCAGCGAGGGAGGCAGAGCAAATTTCTCTACTTAAAGCGGAAGCAGCAGCAAGGGAGGCAGAGCAGAACAGGAAGTATGAAGAACTTCAGCTACAGCTTCAGGCTATGATGAAGATGTTGCAACAGTCGCAGACGCCGCCATCTTAGACATTTATGTTCTTATTGTAAGATGATTTTAACATTGTTACATTTAACATTTTTGTAAGGATATTTTGTACGATATCATATATTTTTTATTTATTTTAAAATAACATTTAGAATTAATGTAGTTGGTGCAATTTTTTATGCTACATTTGTTATTTGGGTTGAAATTATATATTATATTTGTTGTCATTGGTTGGTTTTTTCCTGCAGGAGGCGTATGATATTGGATAAATTAAATATTTTAAATATGTACAAGTTAGCGGCGTTTGTGGGTAAAAGTGCCGCTAAAAGTCAAACCTGTAGCGGCGTTTGTGAAATAAGCGCAGTAAAAGTCATTGTTTTAGCGGCGTTTGAGAAAAAGCGCCGCTAAAAGTCATGTTTTTAGCGTTTTAAAAAAGCGCCGCTAAAAGTCATGTTTTTAGCGTTTTAGAAAAAAGCGCTAGAAACCATGACTTTTAGCGCTTTTAGAAAAAGCCGCTTAAAGTCATATTTTAGCAATTTAGAAAAAGCGCATTAAAAGTCGCCACCTTTAGCGGCGTTTGTGTGGGGCGCCGCTAAAGTCATGTTTTTAACGGCGTTTTTTAAAACGCCGCTAAAGTCATGGTTTCTAGCGTTTTCTACAAAACGCCGCTAAATTTTTGGCGCCTCATTTAGCGACGTTTTTTGTATGCGTTTTTCAAAGCAATAAGCTCTATTAGTGGCGCTTAAAACGCCGCTAAAAGCCTAAAAAAGCCGCTAAAAGTCTGTTTTGGTGTAGTGCAATTTGTAACTTTTCATAATTAAGTAACTAAAATGAAACTTTCTCATTGCTTATAAGTGAATTTATCAAAATAAAATATAATTCAAAGCAAGAATAAGGAAAAAATATGAAAAAATCTTAGCAGCGCTTTTGAAAAAACGCCGCTAATACTCAGACCTTTAGCGGCGTTTTATCAAAAGCGCCGCTAATGCTTAGACCTTTAGCGGCGTTTTTTCAAAAGCGCCGCTAATGCTCAGACCTTTAGCGGCGTTTGAAGAAAAAATGCCGCTATTTATCATTTTTAACGGCGTTTTGCAAATAAACGCCGCTATTGCTTATTTTTTTGAGGCATTTTCCTTAAAACGCTGCTATTGTGTAGTTTTTGCGGCGTTTTTATTTAAAACGCCACTAAAAACACCGCTAAAAGTCTGTTTTGGTGTAGTGTGGGGTTCCGCAGATCCTCTCCCATTGTCGATCAGTTATACAAGCCTTATTTGTATCCTATGGATCTTCCTAGCACCATGTTGGAAAGAGCAGTGACTACAAGGCTTATCAATGTTGATAAATTTGAATGCACCACTAATGATGTGGATTTGATGAACGTGGTAAGACAAACGCTAATGCCAAAGAAATGTTAACTTAGAAATAATTTAAAGCATATATAAAATAAAATAAAATCATTTGATGAATGTGGGAATACTTTCTGGGTTTATCTTTGATTTTTGTAAGATGCTTTGTCTTGACGAATCTATTTTGTGTCAAAGGTGTCATGGATTCTTATTTTAGTGTTTTATCTAGTTGTCTTGTTTCTTTGATGCTTGAGTGTATTTGTAATGTAATGATGCTAAGTTATTTTGACTTTGTACTCTTTTTTACTTTTAATAATTTCTTTTGGCTTGCCTAAAAAGAAAAGATTGATGAGCACATAAAAGGCCATAAAAAGGATGTTTTAAGAGAGTTTAAAAGTACAAATACAATAGAAGGTCGCATGTTGAGGCAATTGTTTTGAAGTGGTTGCCAAAGTACCAGTGGTAGCGGCTACTATGAATAACACTACAGTAGACCTCTGTTAGATGGCATGGTTGAATGATGTTAATATTGTGGAAGTATGACAATTCGTCTATGAAGTTCAATCCATTTAAAGAAACTTATCTTGAGGATTGGATGGAATTACATCATGCAATCATATTCCCTAAATCATTCCCAAAACACTAATCTTCATGCTGTAATCAATCCAATTCATCCTCAAACTTCCATCAACCAATTTAAACCATAAAACATATCAAATTATTATTATTATTATTATTATTATTATTATATATATATATCATCATATATATATAGCTCAAGACAAAGCTCAACTAAGTTCATAGAGCTAAGAAAATAATCAAGATTCACCAAGTTAATGCATTGGTGTTCTCAGCCAATCTGTAGCAATTTGCACCTACAGTATCTGTCCAATCAATTTAATTGCATTCCTTTGATGGACCTGCAATTATTTCCATACAACCACAACCTTCTAACTACACACTTTTTATATTTGTTAGAAGGCCAGGCACTGATTTAAGCTTTCTGCACTTTGACAATATTCCAAGACGTTCAAGCTTGAGAAATCGAGTAAACAATGAAGGTATGCTGATGAAATTGTTACCATTAAGATCAAGTTCTTTCAAAGAGGATAGACAATAAATATCACTAGGAATATCTCCTTCACAAATATTGCAGTCCATTAGATTCAACTCTCTTAATGAACACAAGCTTATGAATGATCCTTATACGTGAGATCATCATTTTTTCTCTAACATCGTACGTAGCATGCTTTGGCACAGTCAAATATCTTCGGTAAATAGTTTTATTAAAAAGACTGATGTTGGATATGTCACAATCTATGTAGTGATATGATATGTGTAACAGCCCTTCCCCGAGCTCACACCTAAACCCGAGTAAGGAATGCTACATTTACAGCTCGATCACTTCACTTTAGTTCTAAATTATACATTCAAGTTCTATTCATCTTTTAGGTCTTTTAAAGGTTTTTTAAGTCTTATCGAACCATTTCTAAACTTTCTCTAAAATTTGGTTGCAATCGGAGGTCGTTCGAGTTTTGTTCGGACCAAATAGAGCAAAAATAGGGTAAAACATGGCACTTGTATCGGTACTCACTATTACATGTATCGGTACAACTCCCTTGGCACTGATCATTTTTGTTCTTTGGAGTACTTATACCGATACAAGTTATACAAGTATCGACACTTCTTTGCAAGGGACCCTCAATCTTGCCCAAAACACTAATTTTCATGCTATAATCAATCCAATTCATCCCCAAACTTCCATCAACCAATTTAAACCATAAAATATATCAAATTATTATTATTATTATTATTATTATTATTATTATTATTTTATATATATCATCATATATATTGCTCAAGACAAAGCTCAACTAAGTTCACAGAGCTAAGAAAATAATCAAGATTCACCAAGTATTTTCACTAACAATCTTAAACGTATACTTCAATTAAACTTTTGTTCATGTCATACTCTATACCAAAAGATTAATTTCATACTCTCCTTCAAGCCATAGTGACGCGTTGAGGTCGTGGCTTCAATCGAGAGTTTTAATCCATCTTTCACCTATGCATTAAACAACAATGCGTTAAGCTACATTATAGCTAAGTAACTGCTCCATAATTCACATCTTATCAATAACATTAGAAGCACACTCATGCTATAAACTATAAGTGCTTAATATGTCCTCGCCAAGACCACATAATACTGCTTCATTTGATTTGGATTGGTCATTTTACTTATTTGAAAAATTTTCCCTTAAAATAGACGAGGAAGATGAGGGCAAACGATCGGAAATTTGGAAAGGAAAAATTTCATGCATGCTCAGTTAGATATATATGCTTTGTGAAGGGTTAAACTGTAAATAAGTTTTGCACGTTCAAAAGAGTAAACTAGTGGAAGAACTTACTATGATCACAGATATATTTTATTAATTTAAATTTTAAATTCTAATCAACAGTATTTTGGTCACAATAATTCTCCAAAACCGGATTACAAAAATTATTTTCCGTTGCATATAATATCAAATTCTGCATCAATTATTATGGATATTGACATAAAAGTAAGTAATGCGCTTTATTCCATGAAAGTTGAATTTCTTTTTATAAAATGAATTGGTTGCACTTAAAAACTAAACAACATGGGCTCCAAACAATTATAATTTAGCTCATATTAATATTCACATAATCAAGATTCAACTCTACTTGCAATACAAAGTAAGACATCATGACCATTAGCACAAAATTGGAAAAATACATGGGTGTAATCGAATTGAGTCGAGCCTAAACACTGTAAAAGTTGAGCTTAACTCAAAATTTGAAACTCTCGATTAAACTCGTTTATTAAATCTTATACTCAAATTTGACTCAATAATTAAACTTAAAGTTAATAATATATATTAAGGGAACACAACCACTAATAGCAAATAAATGTTAACAGAGAAATGATGCACATATAAAAAAATTGATTTGATGAATGTGAGAATGCTTTCTCGGTTGATATTTAATTTTTGTACTATGTTTTGCTTTGACGAATCTGTTTTGTGTCAAAGGTGTCATGAAATCTTGTTTTGGTGTTTTATCTAGTTGTCTTGTTTCTTTGATGCTTGGGTGTTTTTTGTAATCTAATGATGCAAAGTAATTTTGACTTTGTACTCTTTATTTTTAATAAAAATTTTGACTTGTCCGAAAAATAAAAGAAATGATTGATGAGAACATATAAGGCTATAAAAAAGATTTTCTAAAGAGAGAGTTTAGAAGTATAAATACAATACAATATAGCATGTTGATACAAGTGTTTTAAAGTGGTTGTCATCAATCATATTCTTTGGATTGTGGATATTGGATCGGGATGGAATGAAAGACATATCTCAACAGTTTATGTTAAGTTGTATAAAGAAATTTGGCTATCACATTCGCGGAGATTCGAGGGGCTTTAGCAGCCCGAGACAGAGTCGAACTCATTGGGGTGAATGGAGGTGCCTTTGGAAGCCCACAACTTCACTTAGACATAAATTCAGTACTCTTTCTAATCTTGGGTTTTATAAATAATATAGGAAACAATAGTATGGTCGATATGGGATTTTACATTTTATACCTTCATATATGCATTACTGTTTTCTCAAGGAACTCCATTCTCTACTTCCACTAACTTCAATCTAAATTGTATCTTTAGATTATCCATTTGTTTGTTTTATACATTCAAACCTTGTGAAAGGATTTGCATCTTATTAGCTGCTTCTTCATGTACCAATCAAACTTCCTCCACCTTTTGTCTCAAGCTAATTATATTTCTCTTCAATCTGCGATGATAAAATTCAATTATATAATAAACAAAAATTAAATGAATAATATTTCAAGGGTACACAAAATTATGTTATCCAAATTTGAGGTATGCATAGAATACAAGTTTGTCTTCAACATGTATATGTTCAAAAATTTAAGTTAATTACATATATTTGGAAGATTATATCTTATTTCTTGTGAGGTAAAATATAAAAAATGAGTACTTTAAATGAAATAAAAATTATAAATAATACTGTAAATTAAAAAAGCTTTAAAGAAAGAATTAATAGAATAAGGCCAATGAAGTAAATTACCACAATTAGTGCTTATTCCCCAGTCTGCCCATTAGAGAATTGAAATTTTTTTGCATCCATTTTTGTTGCCGCCCTTCATCCATCTCCTCATAGATATTACATTTTCGCTTTATAAGGGAACTGTTAGCTATTAATCCATTATCAGCAGAGTGTTGCTGGATATCTTCAAGATTTGCACAGCACTGACTACTATGCAGCTCTTGTATTTGTTCCATCTCTTCCAAATCTCTATCATACACTATTCTAACACCGCACTTCTTCACCTTAACACTATATATGTTTTTGAATTTGAGAAATTAGCTACCCTCGGCAGCCCAAGACCAAGCAACATGCTCAACTTGGAAGGCAATATAACCACGTAATGTTTGGGTTTATGCTATAATAATATACAAAATAATTGTTTTGTCAATACGAGAATTACTTTTTATAGTTAATGCGGAATTTTGGTGTGGAAAATCTCGATTACACAAACGAAACACGAACAACAATTTAAACAAAAAGAAAAGAAACAATAAGATAAGGCTCTAAGGCATGTATCAAGTCACTATCTTTAAGATTCTACTGGCCTCCACCTATACTTTGTGTGCAAATGAGTTTCGAGTAAATAAACCTCGATAATACAATGAAGCCCGATGACTATTTCGTTTTGCACTAACGAAAATAGTTCACTAAACACTGAGCAAAGTATAACAAGAAAATCAATTTTTATAAAGAACTTGTACAATACTTTTTTAAAGGAACTCTCGTGTCTCTTCATAGAGTTATAACTTTCAAAATATGTCTTTTCTGAATAATCACATTGTTAAGAAGACATAATTATTCAACTAATATCTAATAATTATTCAAGTAATATTAGTTGTATAATTATAATTCTTTACAAAAAAAAAAAATCAAGTGAGATTCCACCCCTTCATTTATACTCATTAGAACACTAGAAATATTTAAAAATATTCGGATATTCATTATAGTTTTAAGGTACTGTTTTCTTAATAAAGTTGCAGGAAATAAATGTGGGGACAAATACTCCATAAAATTTTGGCCATGATTTTTTCCCTTTTAACTACAAAACAACGCAATCTGAATACCATTGAAGCAAGCATTGAATCACCCAAAACAACATTATAGGCATCTAATGGTATATGATATCCAATATGTCTTATATTATTCTTATTTAATATTTGTTATATAAACATAAGAATATAATTAATCCTCCAAATATATAAATAACAATTTTAAAAGTTTAAATATCGCATTTAACACATAACTTGGTGTTTGACAATCTCAAACAAAAATGAAATGGAGTTTTACTTAGCAGTCTGATGGAAAAGGTAAAGGACAATTATGATCCAAACCTTGTGAAAGGATTTGCAGCTTATTAGCTGCTTCTTCATGGAGCAATCAAACTTCCTCCACCTTTTGTCTCAAGCTAATTATATTTCTTCAATCTGCGATGATAAAATTCAATTCTATAAGAAACAAAAAATTAAATGATGAATAATATTTTGAAGGGTACAGAAGACTATGTTATTCAAATTTGGGATATGCGTAGAATACAAGTTTGTGTTGAACATGTATATATTCAAAAATATTAAGTTAATTACATATATTTGGAAGATTATATCTCATTTCTTGTGAAATAAAAATATCAAAAATGAATACTTTAAATGAAATAAAAAATTATAAATAATACCGTAAACTAAAAAAGTTTTAAAGAAAGAATTAATAGGATAGGGCCAATGAAGTAATTTACCACAATTAATGCATCTTCCCAGTATGCTCATTATAGAATTGAAAATTTTTTGCATCCATTTTTGTTGCCGCCCTTCATCCATTTCCTCATAGATATTACACTTTTGCTTTTTAAGTGAACTGTTAGCTATTGATTCATCATCAGCAGAGTGTTGCTGGATATCTTCAAACTTTGCACAACCCTGACTACTATGCAGTTTTTGTATCTGTTCCAAATCTCTCTCGTACACTATTTTAACACCGCATTTCTTCACCCAAACACTACGTTTAATTCCGAAAGATAGCCAAAGTTGATGGCATTCATGATCGAACCAATCTGTTGTCCATAAATTCTTGGTTTCATCATGTTCACCACATTTGTCTTCCAAGGAAATTGGAAACAAAATGTCACGCGAAAAATATCGAACTAAAATGTGGTCCTTCATTACAGGCTGTTCAAAATGCTCATTTACATCCCAGCCACTCCAATTGACTTTTCGAATATTTCTACCCTGGAAAATATATTCAGTCCAATTGGCATGTCTAGAATATCTATCAAGGATAACAGCATTACACGTGAGTGCCTCATCCTCTGAAGCATCATTACTGACAAAAATGCAGCACAAAGCAACTCCCATCCATTTATTATCACTCTGAACTTCCACAGGCAAATCTGTCGTAATCATAGAGCCACCTGTTTGTTGACTAAACCATTCTGGGATTGCACTTCCAGGTATAATAACATTAAACATTTTTCTTGAATTTCCAAATACCTGCAAAATAAATCTCTGGTTGTTTGGTAACTAACACCATGAATAATTATGAGACTGAAAGAAACAAAGATATTAACGAACCTTTAGATGTTCTTTCAACAGTGTTAATGCATTGATGTTCTCAGCCAATTTGTAGCAGTTAATACCTAAAATCTGTCTCATATCCATTGAATTGCAAACTTTTGATGGATTTGCAACTATTTCCAGAGAAGTACAACCATTTATTCTTACACTTTCTATACTTGTTGGAAGCTCGGGCAACGATTTAAGTGCCCTGCAACCTGACAATTCAAGCTTTTTAAGCTTGGAAAGATGAATAAGAGACGACGGTATGCTGATGAAATTGTTTCCACGAAGATCAAGTTCCTCCAAAGAGGATAGGTGAGAAATATCACTAGGAATATCTCCTTCACAAATATTGCAGTCCCTTAAATTCAGCCTTGTTAACGAACTCAAACCTAACAATGAAGGCAACATCAGAGCCATGGAATTTGTCCTTCCTCTTTGGATTACCTTTAACAGAGAAGGTGGATATTTTTGTAACTTGGAAGAAGGTCCCTTGATCCCAGTAAAAGATAGAACTTTAAAACAACCAGAAAGATTAAGAATTTTTAAACTTTTACACGCACCTATGCTGCTTGGGAAACTCACAAGGTTCCTACAACCTTTCAAATTTAACAAAACAAGACTGCTCAGATTTCCAATTGAAAAAGGTAGCTCTTTAATGCATGTCCCATCTAAATAAAGTTCTAGCAGACATTCCATTTTCCCATCAATCTCTGAAAAGCTTTCAAGATTTGAGCAACCTGAAAGAATCAACTTTTCAAGAGAGTCCATTCCAATTTTGGTTGGAAAACCCCTAAGACTTTTGCAGCCTCTTAAATTCAAAAGCTTAAGCCTCTTGAGAACTCCAACGGATGGATGAACATTTGCTAATCTAGTACAACCTTCCAGAACCAAAATTTCAAGATTTGGAGTAGTTGTGAAGTTTGGTGTCTTCATCAGGTTTTCGGACCCTTTGAGGTTGAGCACTTTCAACTTATACAGAGGCTGTTGAAAACAATAATAAATCAGAGATAAAAAGAGAATAACATAGGAAAGCTCATTTTTCTTGTTATTCTTTAATGTTAATAAAAAATTAATCTTCTTCTCAAAATAAGAAAGAAAACAATGACCAAATGAGTCAATTCTTACTATGTTTTCCTTCCATAGTTGTTCAATGTTGCTATAAGATAGGAGAAGTATAACAAGGTTTTCCGGTTGGAAACTTGAAGACAATGATCTTAAAGGACATCCCATCCAATCTAAAAGCCTTAGCTCATTAGAAAGATATGTAAGATCACAACAATTTGATCGACAAAGGATTATGAGTAGTCTTAATCTTTTCATCTTCAAGAAGGCATCCGCGTTCAAAGTGAGAGCCTTGTTCATTTCCCTAAGTAGACAAGAATATGATTATAGATATACAAACCATTAGTATCTAAAAGTTATGTTGCTTCATCACTTCTTTTTTGAAATGCTCGTGACTAACACTTATATCCGATGCATATTTAGACACAGTTATGAAGATATGATGTTCCAAGAAATCAATTTTCATTTTAGGGGGAGCAAGGGCCCTATTAGCCCTTTAGATTCGCCTCTACTAGCAATGTGAGTTTGTGAATATCAACTCCAATAATTCTTTCAAGCTATGTTATTCAAATTTAGATATAGGTGTTATATATGTGTGTTTGGTACTATTCATTTTTTATTTTTTATTTTTACATTTTCATTGTTTTTGAGTTACTATTTAAGTCCTTTAAAAATTTTTAAAATATTAAATTAGTAAAGGTAAAATTGCACTTTGTCCCCTTTAAATTATAAAAATTTGATTTAATCTTTTAAAAATTATAAAGATATTGACTATAAAAAATTAAAATTTTATTCGCCACTCCTAAATAATTGTTCTGGCTTCGCCCCTGACTGCTAGAAACCATGATATACACACAAGTGTTTGGCTAAAGATAAAATGCAATAAAGTAAATACAACCAAATGCATACATGTTTGCATACATGCCACTCTTTTTCCTTTTTTATTTTTCTCTAAATACCAAGTGTTGAAGATTTTTGCCTTTTCTTTTTTTTTTTTCCTTTTTAAATAACAACGTCATCAACATTATACATAGATACATGTATGTATATTTCCGCACCTTTTATTGCCAACGATTATGCCTTCAATCATTTCAGAGCCTAAAAAATAAAAATAAAAATAAAACATAAGACGAAAACTCATGAATTTTATATTTATAATTATCAATGCACGCTTAGCATTATTATTATTGGTTAAAATTAATAAATAAAAACTAACTAAATAAAATATTTTTCAACAAAAGTAATTCAATGAAATAAAATTATTTTTTATACCTATGGTGGAGGTTTTTTTAATATTTATAATAAAAAATTAAATGAGAAATTTTAGAATATACAGGACAAATGTACTCATTTTACTTCATGAATATTTAAAATAAACACTTTATTAATTTTTTAAAATAAACACTTAATAAATATAATATGTTATATATGTTTTTGGTACAAAAGGTCATACTTTTGCGTTGAATCTCAAATTTAATTAAAGTCGCATCTTAATACTAACTGTTTGAATCAATTAAGCTAAAGTTAGAATATATATCATTTTTATATATGGAATAACTTACAGTGTTTTTTGTTAGCACATGATAAACATCTCTTTTTGCCCACAATCTGCAACGTTTTCCAGGTTCATCAACAGATTTTTCTCTAACAATTTTTCTTCCCATTTCTTGTAGCAAGTCATGCATCCACAATTTGTTGTCTTTATTAACTCTTAGTAGAGATTTCTTAACGAGAACATCAATTCCAATATCTGGAAAAAACTCACAACCCTCCATTACTTTCATTACAAAATTTTTATCCTTCCCATTAAAGAAGCATGCTATATCTAGAAATATGTTTTGCTCAGTTTGGTCCAATCCATCAAAGCTTATTTGAAGTCTGTCAAGAATTTCTTTGCTAGAATCTCTTTCTAGTCTTTCTATTGCACTTCTCCATTGGACTGCATCTCTACCACATAAAAAGGAACCCAAAACTTCAAGTGCTAAGGGAAGACCTCCAGCATATTCTAAAACATGTTTAGAAAGCTCATTAAAATCATTTTCTAGCCTTGTCTCACCATTAAAAGCTTTTAAATTGAAAAGTCGAAGTGCATCATTGTCATCAAATGTTGTAGGCTTATACACATCATCAACTCGGTAAGATCGAGCAAATGTTCGTCTCTTGTTGTTACAATGATTCTGCTCCCTAAACCGAACCAATCACGCCTTCCAACCAAGCATTTTAAGTGTTGTAGGTTATTGACATCATCAAGAACAACAAGAACCTTTTTTTTAGATAACCTGTGGCTAATTATGGCATTTCCTTCATAAACATTGAAGAAATTAAAGCATTCCCCATACAAGATTTGGGAAAGAAGTTGTTTCAGAATGAAACAAGTCCACATGTGTTTGAAACTTCTAACATCAGCAAGAAAGCTTTTACCTTCAAAATGAGGTGACATTTGATTATAAGCAACTCTTGCAAGAGTTGTTTTACCGATGCCACCCATTTCACAAATTCCGATAATGCGGACATCATCTTCACCAATTTCTATTTTCGCATACAACTCCTCTAAGCGTGAAGTAATCCCAACGAACTCATCATGTAAAATTGGATATGTTTCACATAATTTTGCAGATATCTTTTTAACAATGTCTCCAATAAATTCGATTTCATGCCTATAAACACAAACAAAAAAAGAATTTGGTCTTCAAACAAGAAATCAACAGCTAATGGACATGGATATAACATGTACTCTAAAATAGAGAAGAACATCATGTAAGCATTAAAAATAGAAAAGAGAGAAGAATGAAGATATCAAGGAATTACCTGTGATTTAAATGCCATCCCTTAATGTTTGCGACTTGAGTTAAAGCATTTCGCCACATTTGGACCTTATCTTCATCATATCTCTTTTCATGTTCCGCAAAGGCTTCTTCAACTTTTCCTTTCTGTTTTCTTAAATCAGATGGATCCACGCCATAGAAAACTGGAAACACTTTATAACCCTTGTCCTTTTTCTGCTTAACAATCTCAGTAAGTTCGTCCAAGCACCAACCCGAAGAAGCATAAGATTCTGAAAATACGATTACGGAGCACCATGATTGCTGAATGGCTTTAAACAGTTCTGGCAAGATCTCTTCGCCGGCCTCCAGCTTTGGGTCATCCCTGAAGGTAACAATCCCAGTCCTTTTTAGAGCATCATAGAGATGATCGGTGAAGTTTTTGCGGGTATCTTCACCTCTAAAACTTAAGAAAACATCATATTTCTTTCTAGAAATGGAGGATGAAGTTGAAGGCAACGACAACATGGTGAGAAGAAAAGATACTTCACACTTGTGTTCAAAATGAGAAAACAGATGTCAGATATCAGAAACAAACTAGAAAGAGTCTTGTAAATATAGGAGCATGAAGAAAGAGAAGAATAGATCAAATTTGCAAGGAACGTAAACAGAGGTTTGTAGGCAATTTCTGTGTAGATATCGAAGCGTGTAGTGGTAGAAATCGGGTCACATATGAAGAATCCAAGGAGGTAGTTTTACTTCCTAATCCTAAAGGTAAACATTTGAGGTTATTCAAAATATAAAAGTTTTACATAATATTAAGAATAGACTAAAACCAGTAGCCGGCCATCTCCAAATTATTAATTTGTATAGAAAATAGTAAACAATAAACAAATACACTTCCAAGAAGTAAAAAATAAAGGACAAGACGTTATCCTACTTTCACTAACAACCTCGAAGTTCCATAAAATGAAAAATTAAGGAAAAGAGTGGTAAAAATTTTGGTAGAAATTAAATTGGGGAGTAAATTTTGGGGAGAAAATATTTAAAAAAAAATTTGTGGAGAAAATGAGTTTGGGGTAGAGGAAGGGTGGGGAGGGGAGATGAGTAAAAGTTTTGGGGTACAGTGGGAGGTAATAAAAATTTTGGGGGGAAAAATAGAAGAGTAAACTTTTGGGGGTAAAATATTCAAAAAAAAAAATGAGGAGAATGGGTTTGGGTAGAGGAAGGGGGTTGGGATGGGAGAGTAAAAGTTTTGGGGGAAGTGGTAGGAAGTAAAAATTTTGAGAGAAAAGTAAAAAGGTTTGAGGGTTTGGGGTAAAAATGTAAAATATTATATATTGTAGTTTGGTATTTGATTTATTCGAATTATTAAAGTTATTCGAATTCGAAAACTCAACTCGATTTAAACTCAAAATTCGAAAAAAAGGTTTGAGTTGACTCGAATAACTCAATTCGTTTAACTCGAAATTTAAATTTTGTTTTTATTTTTTTAGTCGAATTGAGTTTTGTTCACCGCTATCCTAAACAACCTTAGTGATTTTTTTTCTTGGAATGCCTAAATTCATACTCTTCTCTTTGTATAGGAGAATCAAGAAAGAGAGAAAATAAATATAGGGACTAAAATTAACTAATTTAAAAAACAAAAAGATTAAAATTAACCAAATTAAAATATATGGATTATATCCCAACTTACACAAATATAGTTGCTAATAGAAGAGTTTGACCAAATGATATATATAGATGTGAACTGTTAAAATTAATTTGTAGGGTAATATATATATATATATATATATATATAGACACCTAACTATAAAAAATTTTCATTTTAGGCACCCAAAATAAAATGTTTGCAATTTAAGGATCCACATTAAGTAGTTTGTCCATTCTGGTTACCTCCGTTAAAATTACAAGTAACAAGTTGATGTAGAAGTTAAAAAAATCGGTATAATAACATATTTAGCCCTCAACTTTTACATATTATATCGATTTAGTCATAATTTTAAAAATTAACCTCAAAAGTTACAAATATTCTCAATTTTATCCTAATTCTAAAAATTCAAAGAATTGTATAAAAATAAATAAATAATTTAAAATATAAGAAAAAATTATATTAATATTAATACCTTTTACATAAAATATAGAATGAATCACTAACATTTCGAGAACTCGAATAGTCAAAAATGCATTCCTCACTACTAAGATGTATATTACTTATATGTTTAAATCGATTATTATGGTAGAATACTATTTCTTTTGATTTTTAATAGATTTTTTATATATTTAAATCGATTTTTATATTAGAATATTATTTCTTTTGAATCGATTGGTATCACTCCTAATTTTGCTTTGCCCCAAGATTAACATCCTGGATGGATATAAGCTTTAGGCTCGACATTCTCATCCCTTGAAGCATCATCATTCACAAAATGCGTAAAGCAACTCCCATCCATTGGCTATCATTAGAATATTGAGAGGCGGTGGTTAGTTGACTAAAGAGTCAACTCTCGATGGTTGAACCATTCAAGTATTTCACCTCCGTGTATAAAAATATCAAATACTTATCTTGAATTTGCGATACCGCAAAATAAGACACCGCCGCTCGATAACTAAAACCATAAATTCTTAAGTATGAGATTTTGCAAGTGGAAAAGAGATCAAATTATTCGACCTTCAGATGTTATTTCGACAAAGTTAAAGAATTGATATTCTCACCATCAGTAGCAGTTTGATAGAATATAATGTACCTAGCTAAAACGGTTAGTTAGTTGGTGAAGGCGCTTAGTCCAACTAAGATTAGTTAGTGTTTAGCCCTTTGTATAAATATGAAATAATGTGATGAATCAAGGCGTGTTTTGTGATCGATTAAGAAAACAATCTAAAAAGAAATTTCAGATCTAATTCTCTCGTAAATATTTTTTCAATCATAGTTTCTAGCATGGTATCACCGCCATTCGATTCTAGGATCTATGGCTACCACTCACCCTTCCGACTGCCTCTGTTGAAGGTGTTTCGCTTTGTTCACTTTGGTGATGAGTTGTCACGTCCTTTCCTCGTCACGACGTGGTAAAATTGGATGAGAGCACGTTCATCCTTTGGCAACAGCAGGTACGTGTTATTCTCGGTGTATATGACTTGTTAGGATTCATTGATGGTACTCTTCCATCGCCGGCTCGGTTTATTCAAACGGCCGATGGATCTATGGCTCCAAATCCAGCTGCACTTGTGTTCTTTAGACAAGATCTTTTGCTTGTCTCGTGGTTACTTTCCACGATCAGCACATCGCACCTTTCCTCGTTCACTGATGCTCGCACGTCATCGGACGTCTGGTGCACGGCAACCAGTCTTTTTGCTGCCGATACAAATGCCAAACAGTCAAAGATCAAGCATGAACTTCATTCTTTAAAAAAAGGTAATATGTCTATGAAAGCATATGTTAATAAAATAAAACACTTGTGCGATTTACTTGCGGTGTCTGGTGTTTGTGTCTCTGAGGATGAGAAATCAGAGGTGCTGCTTGCGGGGTTACCATCAGAGTTTGAGGCCATTGTTTCGCTGGTGTCTCTCTCGTCGGAGCGATTTTCTTTTCGGCGGATTGTGGCGACGTTAATGGAATGTGAGCAACATCAATTGAGAGACGTACAGGAGCTTCCCTTGCATGTGAATCTTGTGGAATCCGCTCCGTCTGATCGAAGTGTGGCCGTTCGTGGTGGTCAGCCTCCGATCGATGGCCGTGGACGAGGATTTCGACCGCGGATCCAGTGCCAAATCTGCAACCGTGTTGGCCACCTTGCTTTGAAGTGTTACTATCGGTTCAATCGGGACTATGATAGCTCTCATCCTCCACCACCGATTGTAGTTTTCGTGGGCCTCCCAGATCGGATCGTCCTCTCATTGTGTTTTTTGAATCACCACAAGAATGATTCAAGGGCACCAAGAATGGCCCTCTCAACGCGCGCGATACAACCCCCCTGATGGTCAAATTTGGCCTTTTGCTAGTCAATATAAAAGTGGTCAAAATTGGAATTATGGCAGTCAAAATTGGCCACCAGCTGTACCACATTTTCGGTCACCTAATGCTCACGTGCAAGACCAACCTGGTGGGCCCGGTGCACTTCCTTTTAGCCAAGCACATATGGCTTTTCGGCAAGACATTCACGGTGGGCCCCGTGCGTTTGCTATTAACCAACTACCCATGCGTCCTTTGGTTCATGGTGGGCCACATGATTCATTTCATTCTAATGGGCCTAATGCTCCACTTATTGATCAGTATTATGGGCGTGGTTCTAGCCCACTTGAGGCTGTTAGACCAGTTAATAATTGTGTTCAATTTGAACAAGCATCGACTCCCTATTCCTTAGCGCATTAAGCCCGGGCTCGTGTCTATTCAGGAACTGATCCGTGTATCGGACTTCCTAGAGTTGGTGATCTAAATGCTTCTGGTTATTCTGCTTCGTCAGACTCAAATGCTAATACTGCTCATGTTGGCTCAAATACTGATCCCACGGGTTCGTACATACCGGTGCCAGTCGGGACTGCTTCGTGGTATCCTGATTCGGGTGCAAGCAATCATGTTTGTCGTGATGCGTTGGCTCTGCAGGACAATACTCCGTATCTAGGTACGTCTTCTTTATTGATGGGTGACGGAACACCGGCCCTAATTTCCTCTATTGGTAATGGTTTTTTACCTACACGCTTTAGATTGCTTCAATTGACTGATGTTTTGTGTGTGCCAAATATTCGAAAAAATCTATTGTCAGTATCTCAGTTTGCTAACGACAATGGTGTGTTTTTTGAGTTTCATCCAACGTATTGTGTTATTAAGGACATCCTGACCCGGGAAACACTGCTGAAGGGCCACATACATGATGGACTCTACAAGTTCTCTATACCGACTTGGTCTGCTCAGTCTGTTGAGGTTCCAGTTTCTACTTCAAATACAGTTAGTAATAAAAATAGTGATTGTAATAAGCTGGCCTTGTGGCATAATCGCCTTGGTCACCCATCTATTCCTGTTGTCAAAAGTGTTCTAGAAAAGTGTAATGTTGTTCTTTCGCCAAGTATTTCCCTTAATGGAATATGTACGGCGTGTCAGAAAGGGAAGGCCCATAAATTGTCGTTTCCTACGTCTGTTACTAAATATACGAATCCATTTGATTTGGTGGTCTCGATCCGTGGGTCCCAGCATCGCTTCTGTGGGAATAATTGGTACTATATTTCATTTGTTGATATGTGTACCCGATTTACGTGGGTTTATCTTATTCGACAGAAGTCTCAGGCGGTGCAGTGTTTTGTTCAGTTTCAACGATTAGTTCGCACTCGCTTTGGGAAGAATATCAAACAGCTTCAAAGTGATTGGGTGGTGAATATAGAACGTTCAAGTCTATTCGGAATCGCATGGCATCGTTCATCGCTTAACATGCCCACATACAACAGAATGGTGTTGCAGAAAGGAAACACCGTCACATTGTTGACATGGCCATCACGCTGCTCGCTCAAGCAAATCTACCCATGGAATTTTGGAGTTATGCGTTACAGTCAGACATCTCATCAATCGCTACCCACCCCAGTTCTGAACGGATTGTCCCCGTATCAAGCTCTTTATGGGACCGCACCTTTGTATGATCATTTGTGGGTTTTCGAATGCTGTTGCTATCCCTATCTTCGTCCGTTTTTGAACCATAAGCTGGATTTTCGATCTCAACCATCCACTTTCTTGGGCTATAGTGCTCAACATAAAGGGTATTTGTGCCTATTACCGACTGGTCGAATAATTGTCTCTCGTCATGTGGTGTTTGATGAAACCAAATTCTTGTCATCTCCGTCTCTTTCGGATACATGCGTACAAGTAGGAAATCAACCTGTTGCAACGTTTGTTTCGGTTGTTCAGTCTGGTGTATCTATAAATGTCGAGTCTCCGCTGGCTCGTTGTTCTCCGATGAGTTCTCAAAGAGGTGATGGTTCATTTTTGTCTTCCCTTGTTTCACCACAACCCGAGGTCGGCTCGCCGAAACCCTCCGGTGAGTGTTCATTTACGATTCGCCGACGGCCTCAACATGAGATTGGGGATCCTCCATGCTCCTTATCTTCCGTTCTCACGATGGTCGTGAGTGTGAGAGGGTGCTGGTTCAAGTACTACCCCTCAGGTACAAAGTGTTCCCGTGGTGAATGCTCATCCAATGGTGACCAGGTCGAAGGCTGGAATTTTTAAACCCAAGGTAATGTCGGTTGAGGTTGATGAACCGTCTACAATAGAAGAGGCATTCAACTCGTCTGACTGGCGAGCCGCTGCTCAGGCTGAATATGATGCCCTTATTCGTAATTCCACTTGGGAGCTTGTAGCACATCCACAAAACCGCAAAGTTATAGGTGCAAGTGGTTGTTCAAAATCAAGAGAAATTCAGATGGCATTGCTGTTTCATAGAAAAGCTCGTCGGTAGCAAAGGTTACTCTCAAATTCACGGTGCGATTTTCACGAAACTTTTAGTCTTGTTGTTAAACCTGCCATCGTGCGTATTGTTCTATCTATTGTCGTCTCAAGGCATGGCGCTTGCGGCAAGTTGACGTCAACAATGCTTTCTTAAACGGGGATCTCAACACTGAGGTATTTATGAGTCGACCTCCGGTATGAGCAGACTAGTGCTGATGGTCAACCTCCGTGTGTCGCTGAAAAAGGCTTTGTACGGTCTTGACAAGCACCTCGTGTTCGGTTTGAGAAGCTCAAATGCTTCTTAAACTCTTTGGGATTCGGTGCTTCTAAGTCCGATTATCCTTGTTCGTATGCGGATAATAGGTGATTCCACTCTTTATGTTCTCGTGTATGTTGATGATATTATAATTCTTGGTAGTGTGCCCGAGTCAATAGAATGGTTTGTTCGCTTGTTAAATAGTGAGTTTTCGCCAAGGATATGGGTGAGTTACACTATTTTCTTGGGCTCGAGGTTACTCGCACCAAGGGTTCTCTTCATCGTGTCAAAGAAAATATATACGGATATTCTTGCTCGTTGCTCGATGCTCACGGCAAAAGGTGTTCATACTCCAATGCTAAGTTCGTCTCATATATCAAAGACCGATGGTGAACCTTTGGCGATCCGATGAATCTGTGAGCCTTTTTGGTGCTCTTCAAGATATTGTTTTGACCAGACCGAGATATTGCATATGCCGTTAATAGAATATGTCGGTTTATGCATAGTCCTACTCATCGTTCATATGATAGCATTAAAACGCATATTACGATATTTGTCGAGAACAATTGATTTTGGGTTGGTCTTTCGTCCGCCTTCTCGGTTGTCTTTGGTTGGATATGCCGATGCCAACTGGGGGCTTGATTTCGACGATCGTCGATCCACCTCTGGATATTGTGTTTATTTTGGACAGACTCCTGTCTTGTGGGGATCTAAGAAGCAAGACGTTGTGTCTCATCCCACATCAAGTCGAATATAGAAGTGTAGTCTGCATGACGAGTGAGATGACTTGGTTAGTCTCGTTACTTCAAGAATTGCAGGTTGTGTCTGAGGATACTCCAACTATCTGGTGTGATAGTTCCAGTGCAATAGCTGTTGCGGCCAATCCGGTCTTGCATTCCAAGTTTAAACATGTTGAGCTCGATTTATTTTTCGTTCGTGAAAAGGTTGCCGCTGGATCTCTTTTGGTCGGTGAGGTTCCTGCTTGTGATCAAGTCGCAGATATATTTACAAAGCCTTTGTCTGCCACATGTTTTTCGATGTTTTTGAATCAACTTTGTGTCTCACAGGTCGGGAAGATAGGTGCATGATAGAATATAATGTACCTAGCTAAAACGGTTAGTTAGTTGGTGAAGGGCAGTTAGTCCAGCTAAGATTAGTTAGTGTTTAGCCCTTTGTATAAATATGAAATAACAGATGAATCAAGGCAGGTTTTGTGATCAGATTAAGAAAACAATCTAAAAAGAAATTTCAGACCTAATTCTCTCTCAGAAATATTTTTTTCAATCACAGTTTCTAGCACAGTTAACAGCAAAAAATACAAGTTGTATCCATTGAATTGCAAACTTTTGATGGATTTGCAACTATTTCGGAGATGCACAACCATTTATGTTCACCATTTCTACACTTGTTAAAAGGTCGTGCAATGATTTAAGCTCCTTGCAATTTGACAATCCAAGAAAAGAAAGCTTGGAAAAATCGATTAAGAGACAAAGGTGTGGTGATGAGATTGTTACGACCAAGATCAAGATGTGCCGAAGAGGATAGAGAAGAAATATCTGTAGGAATATCCCCTTCACAAAGATTGGAACTCCTTAGATTCAAATTTGTTAATGCAGTTGTTGAAAGTTGACCAACCATGAAGCAGTGGCGGACAAGTTAAAAGTGCACGCCAAAAAATGCAAGTGGCGGACAGTCCTAAGGGCAAGTTTTTTAAAAGGGGATAGACAAGAAATATCACTAGGAATATCTCCTCATAAAGATTGCAGTCCCTTCAACTTAGCCTTGTTAATGAAGTCAAACCAAAAAACGAAGGCAACATTAAAGCCATAGAATTTGTCCTTCCTCTTTGGCTTACCTTGAAAATGGAACGCAGATGTTGTAACTTAGATGAAGGTCCCTTGCTCCCATTAAAAGACAACTTTTAAGATTTTTAAATTGAAAAAAAAAAGGGTGGTGGTTTCGATATGGTTGTTTCACTTAAGCTCCTCCAAGAATTCTACTTAGAATTTGTCCCTATGCTCCCTGGGAGACTCGCGAGGGTACTGCAATCTTTCAGATTTAACAAAACAAGTTTCTCGAGGTTTCGAATTGAAGAAGGAAGTTCTTGAATGCCTGTCTCATCTAAATAGTGCTCCAACAAACCTTCCATTTTGCCATCAATCTCTGGAAACTTTAGCAGTTTTAGGCAGCCTGACAAAATGAATGTTTCAAACAGATTCCATTCTAATTTTGATTGGAAGAGTCCCAAGGCTTTTGCAGCCCCTTGAATTCAAGACTTTTAGCCTCTTAAGCTCTCCAATGGATGGATGAACATCTACAACTTTTGTACATGACTAAATATTGTACAACTTTAAATTCAAAAAATACGATGACTAAAATTGACTAATTTAAAATGTAAAAAAGACCACGATTGACCAAATTATAGTATAGAATTATATCTACAACCTATACAAAATATAAGAACTAATAGAAAAATTTGACCAAATGATATATACACACGTGAACCTATTAATATTTGTAGGGTAAACTGCAAAGATAGTCACCCAACCATAAAATTTTTTTATTTTAAGCACTCACGTTATATGATTTGATCATTTTGGTTTCATTTTGGTCACTCTACAAGTAGGGAGCTGATGTTAAAAAATCGATATGGTAATAAATTTAGCCCTCAACGTTTACATATTATATCAATTTAGTCATAATCTAAAAAAAAATTAACCCCCAAAAATTAAAAATGCCCTCAATTTGATCCTAATTTAGGAATTCAAAGAAATATAAAGAAATACATAAATATTTTCAAAAATATAGTAAGAAATTTAAATATATGTTAATATTAATATTAATATAAAAACCGTAGAGATTCAGAATTTTAAACTTATACACCCACCTATGCCGCTTGGGAGACTCACAATGTAGGTCTCCTATGGATATACATATAAGATTTTCTCTTATATAAAAATATAGAATGCAGTGCATAAAAAAAATAAAGATTTCATTGAACTTTTCATGTTTCAATTATGTTAAAAAGGAAAAAATAATAAAATGAATAAAATTCTAACCAGTACAAATTGAAAAATCTTTTCACCCGTTTTGGTTGAACCCTGCTTCGTCCTCTGTTTCTTCATAAACATGTTCAAATTCTGCACAACTTTGATTGTTACATTGCTTACGTGGTCCTTCATATCTACTATTCGATAATTTCTACCATGGATAATAGCATCACAACCGATATCCTCATTGACAAAATGCAGCAATGAGCAACTCCCATCCATTCACCATCGTTTCGAGTATTAAGAGTTAGAGGTATCATAATTGACAAGTCACCACTCTGTTGCTGGCTAAACCATTCTGGGATTTCACTCTCTGATATAATGATATCAAATATTTTCTTGAGTTTGCAAATACCTGGAAAAGAAAAATGCCCAAGTTGGTAATTGAAACCATAAATTATTGAGTATGAGATTTTGCAAGTGAGAAAGAGAGATTAGTCAACCTTAAGATGTTTTTTAGCAATGTTAATGCACTGACGTTTTCAACCAATCTGTAGCAATGAATACCATTAAACCGTGCCCAATCCATCACATTGCATACTTTAGATTGATTTGCAATTAGTTCCAGAGAAGCACAACAATCTATTCTCACGCTGTCTATGCTTGTCGAAGCTCGGGCAATGATTTAAGCTCCTTGCAATTTGACAATATAAGACTTTCGAACTTGGAAAATTGAGTAAGAGATGAAGGTATGCTGATGAAATTGTTACTTCTAGGATCAAGAAATGTCAAAGAGGATAGACAAGAAATATCTCCTTCACAAAGATTGCACTACCTTAGATTCAACTTTCTTAATGAACTCAAACCCGACAATGTATGCAACATTAAAGGCATGGATTCTATCCTTCCTCTTTGGAACACCGGAAAGAGAGGCGGGTTTGATGGTCCTTGTGCCCATTAAATGACAGAATTTTAAATATTTTCAATTGAAAAATGAAGGTGGTGTCATTGGAGTTTCTAGCACTAATGACAGAAGTGTGGCTTGAGGCGAAAAAAAATGACAAAAGGTTGAAGAAGGAAAGAAAGTTGATGAATTTTCTTTTAGAGAAAAGAAAGCTAAGGAAAATGGAGCTTAAGTGTGAAAATAATATTGCATCCAACTATTTTCACTACTCAAAATACCAAAGATACATTGCCATTATATATATAAGTCATGGTCAATGTGAATTACAACAAGTCATTACCTAAACATACCTAATCATACCTAATCCACCTAAACTTATGGAAACTTGAAATACAAAACTTGCAAGCTTAATCTTACTTGATATGATCAGCCTAGTCACCATCAAAATGACATGAAAATATCTACCTAACATTGTTCAAAATAAACCAAACTAAGTTACATTGACATTGATTCAAAATGGCAAGTTAAAGAACTTGGTTTGCATAAACTAATAGCATCAAAGGTTGTGTTGCATGGAGTTCATAATTCAACACTCCTCCTTGAACTCTTTGCAGCATACACCTAGTTTCTTTCTTAATTCCATGAACCTTGTTGTTTTGAGGGCTTTAGTAAAAATATCAACAAGTTGATTTTCTGAATTGCAATAAACCAGTTTAATTTCACCAGCCTGTTCCATCTCTCTCACCACATGAAGCTTTATGTTAAAGTGTTTGGTCTGATTAGTGAAACATGTGGTTTTTGCAATTGCAACAGCCGATTTGTTGTCACAAAGTATCTCTGTTGCTCCCTCTTGCTGTAAGTTTAGGTCAGCAAGCAATTTCCTAAGCCATATAGCTTGATTCACAAAGCAGATGCAGTAGTTACATATTCGGCTTCTGCTGTTGATTGGGCCACCAGGTTTTGCTTTTTGAACACCCAGAGAACATTCTTGAACCAAGAGAGAAACAATAGCCTGAAGTGCTTTTCAAATCATCCCTCGATCCTGCCCAATCACTATCAGTATACCCTATCATTTTTAACTCATGGACCTTGCTGAACTTCAATCCAAAGCTTAAGGTACCTTTAATGTACCTAAGCACCCTTTTTGCTGCTTGAAAGTGCTGCATGTTGCAACAATGCATGAATCTGGATAGCATGCTCACAGCAAACATTATATCCGGTCTTGTAGCTGTTAAATAAAGAAGGCATCCCACTAAGCTTCTGTAGATGGACTCATCGACTGCATCAAAATTACCTTGGCTTGTCAACTTTAACTCAGCAGCCATAGGTGTGTTCATTGGTTTGCTGTTTTCCATGGAAAACTTGTTCAAAATTTTCTTGGCAAATGCTTGTTGGCTTAGGAAAATCTCTCCTTCAGCTTGGATCACTTCCATTCCAAGGAAGTAAATCATATGCCCGAGGTCTGACATATCGAACATCTTCTTCATTTTGCTCTTGAAGTCCTTCAAGACAATGTTGTCTCCTCCTGTAACCAGCAAGTCATCGACATAGAGAGACACAATAAGCTGAGTTTCAGCTTCATTCTTCTTAACATACAGTGTGGGCTCACTGATGCTCCTTTGAAATCCCAAACTGATGAGATAGCTATCGATTCGAGCATACCAAGCTCGGGGTGCTTGCTTCAGCCCGTATAGCGCCTTCTTTAACTTGTAGACCATATGTTCTTTGCCTGGTACTACAAAGCCTTGTGGCTGGTCAATGTATATTTCCTCTTCAAGGTGGCCATTTAAAAAAGCAGACTTGACATCGAGTTGATGAATGGTCCATTGCCTTTGTGCTGCTAAAGCAATCAACATTCTGATGGTGTCGAGCCTGGCTACTGGAGCAAAGGTTTCCAAGTAGTCCAGACCATATTTCTGGCTAAAGCCTTTGACAACCAGCCTTGCCTTGAGCTTATTTAAGCTCCCATCTGCATTTTGCTTAGCACGATACACCCATTTAACACCTATGACCTTCCTGTCTTGTGGCCTATCAACCAAATCCCAGGTTTGGTTTTTCTCAATCATCTTCATTTCTTCTATCATTGCAGCCTTCCAACCTTTGTGAGCTTCAGCTTCTTCGAAACTTGTAGGTTCCATGATGGCAACATCAGCTCTTTCGTAAACATCTGTTAATGGCCTGGTCCCTCTAACAGGAACATCATCAACATCCATTTCTTGACCAGTTTGCTCGGGTTCTATTTGCCCCACTTCAAGTTCTTCAGAAGTCTCCATTGGTTGATTGTTGTCCAGTTCAGAGGCATTTTCATCAAAGACAACATCCCTACTGACTTGAACCTTCTTTGTTGTTGGATCAATGATCCTATAGCCCTTTTTAACTGAGCTATATCCTACTAGAACACCTGGAGTAGCTCTCCTTGAAAGTTTATCCCTCTTTACAGATGGAATCTGCATATAACATAGACATCCAAAGAGTTTTAGATGAGCAAGAGAGGGTTTGAAGCCATACCAAGCTTCAAAAGGTGTCATTCGAGTCAGGGCCTTTGTTGGTAGTCTATTTTGAAGATAGATCTTTGTGTTGCAACTACGCCCACATGAACTTTGGCATTTTCTTTTCAATGAGACATCTTGCCATATCCATGATGCTTCGATTTTTCTTTCACACACACCATTTTCTTGAGGTGTGTACACATTGGTTAGTGGTGTTTAATGCCGCTTCTTCACAAATCGCTGAAATTGAGCTGAAATATATTCAGCCCCATTGTCTGACCTGATGGTCTTCAACTTGCAACCTGTCTCAGTTTCTACAAGAGCTTTGAACTTCATGAACACTTGTGGAACTTCAGACTTGTGTTTTAGAAAATAAATCCAACAGAATCTTGAATAATCATCAATGAAGAGAATAAAATACCTGTTTCCACTAACTGATTCTGTCTTCATGGGACCACAGACATCTGTATAAACAAGTTGAAGCTTCTCAGTTGCTCTCCAAGCTTGATTTGAAGGAAAGGGCTGCCTAGCTTGCTTTCCAAGTTGACACACTTCACACACTTCATTGTTGCATGCTGAGTTTGTAAAGTTTTCTACCAGATCTTCATGGATCATCCTGGCCATTGCTTTAAAGTTTTCATGACCAAGTCTTTTGTGCCATATTTTTGAGTCATTGTGAGAGGCAGTATAAGCTGCTTTAGGGGCTTCTGACCAATTAATCTCAAAGGATTTATCGGTCGAGTGGTATCATGAAACATGATCCACGTGGATCTGTTATTCGACATACCTTGTCTTTGAACACAAGAGAGTATCCCTTGTCAAGGAGTTGAGATATACTCAACAAGTTTTTGTCAATATCGGGCACAAGTAACACATTAGAAATTACCTTGTTACCCTTTGGAGTTGATATCAAAACATCACCTTTGCCCACAGCATTGATGAACTGACCATTTGCCACTTTAACCTTGGTTTGTACACTCCTGTCCAAGGTTTTGAAAATGGCTGCATTAGGAGACATGTGGTTTGTACATCCACTGTCCAAGAGCCAAGCTTTGGAGTCTGTCTTCTGGTCACTTGAGCATGACACAGCAAAGACTTCTTCTTCTTGATCGCTTCCACCTTCAGCCACTCGAGCCTCGGTCTTAGATTGTTGTTGAGCTAGCTTCGGTCTGCCTTTTGCCTTGCAAACTCTCTCGACATGTCCCTTCTTCTTGCAGTGTTGACATACTGCATCAGGCCGAAACCAACATTTATCTTCAGGATGGCCTGGCTTTTTGCAAAATCTGCAAAGGCGATCATTGGTCCTTGCAAGATCCGGCTTAGGCCCTTTTTTCCCTGTTTTCTTGCCTTTGTAGGCCAGCATTGCTTGAAGAAGTCCTAGCTTTAGCTTGAAAGCTCCTTCTTGGTGTTCCTCGTTCTGCTTGCCCTTCTTTGCTCTTGAGCATAAAAGGCATTGATTAATTCGGTCAAGGTGATGCTTGAGAGGTCCTTGGAGTCCTCGAGGAAGATATTTTGCTTCATACCTTTCGGTAAGGTTGAAAGCACCTTCTCCACAATCCTTGCTTCACTAAATCGCTCACCAAGGAGTCTTATCTTTTTTACAATGACCATAATCTGTCTGAGTCTTGTTTTACGATCTCTTCTTCTTTCATCTTCAAGTTTTGAAGTCTCTCCTCAAATTCGAAGCTCTGCTTTGCTGGTCCTTCTGTACCTTGAAACTCCTCCTTAAGTTTGTCCCATGCCTTTTGGAGTCTCACAGCCATAATTCTTGTAAAAATGACATCCGAGACACAATTTTGGATGCATGACAAGGCTTTATGTTTCTTGGTCTTCTCCTCAAGATCTTTGTCAATTTGAGCCACGGTTGGGTTGGCTCAAGAGGTTCTCGTTCAACGTCGTGTTCACTACCTCCCATAGATCAAGAGCTTGAAGATAGGTCTTCATTTTAACTTGCCATATATGAAAACCTTCTCCATTGAAGATCGAAGGCACAAGCGGTGAGAAGCTTGATGAAGCCATTCCAAATTGATCTTAATAAAGAACAGTCCTCAAAGAATGAAGCTCTAGATACCAATTGTTGGAGTTTCTAGCAACTAACAAAGTGTGGCTTGAGGCGAGAAAAAAAAATGACAAAAGGTTGAAGAAGGAAAGAAAGTTGACAGAATTTTCTTTTAGAGAAAAGAAAGCTAAGGAAAAATGGAGCTTAAGTGTGAAAATAATATTGCATCCAACTATTTTCACTACTCAAAATACCAAAGATACATTGCCATTATATATATAAGTCATGGTCAATGTGAATTACAACAAGTCATTACCTAAACATACCTAATCATACCTAATCCACCTAAACTTATGGAAACTTGAAATACAAAACTTGCAAGCTTAATCTTACTTGATATGATCAGCCTAGTCACCATCAAAATGACATGAAAATATCTACCTAACATTGTTCAAAATAAACCAAACTAAGTTACATTGACATTGGATTCAAAATGGCAAGTTAAAGAACTTGGTTTGCATAAACTAATAGCATCAAAGGTTGTGTTGCATGGAGTTCATAATTCAACAGTGTCCAAGATGTCGAAGAAGGCGAGAAGAGCTGCTCACCGAAGTTTAAGGTCTCCATGGCTGGGTGTGTAAATATGCTCGTGAAAGAATTTACGATTTTGGGGTCAAGGATTGTGAGAAATTCCTTATTGCCCCGAATCTCGAAATAATGGAGTGACAAGACGCCATGGTCTGCTGCAAATATGAACTAGCTTTTGAAACCGAAATTTTGAAAACTTGGCCACAATGGTTTTTATTTATAAATTATGCACAGCAGTTTAATTGATTTGTTAACAAGTAGTTGAGGAATGTTATTTTGGTTTTCATTCATAGGTTGCTTACAGATAGTTTTGACATTCTACATTCATGTATATAAATTTAGCTGGTTACATATGAACATATGTAATTACTCTTTGTTATATATAAACATATGAATATAATTACTCTTTCAAATATATCAAAGTAATTTTAAAGGATTAAATTAGACACACACATTTAACACATAACTTAGTCTTTATCAATTTCGAACAAAAATGAAATGACAATTTTACTTGACAAAAATAGTCTAATAACAAAGATAAAAGGATGATTGTAATCTAAACATCGACAAAGGAGTTGCACCTTACTTATTAGCTACTACTTCATGGAGCAATCAACTTCCTCCACATTCAATTTCCAATTGATTACATTTGTCCTATAATCATTAAATTTAATTATATAAAAATAAATAAATTAAATGAATAATTTCAACATGTATATGCTCAAAATTTTAAGTTAATTATATAATTGAAAGATTATATCTCATGGAGTAAAATATCCAAAATAAATATTTTAAATGAAATAAAAATTAAAAATAATATTGTAGATTAAGAAAGTCTTAAAAGAAAGAAATAATAGGACAAGTCCAATGAAGTAGTTTAGCACAATTAGTGTCACTTTGCATCCGTTTCAGTTGCGGCCCTTCATCCATTTGCTTGCAGATATTGTTCGAAGGTGGCAACTTCAGCAGTAACATGCAAGCTACCAAGCAACCAAGCATAAGCATGCAACTAACCAAGCAGTCCAGCAGAAGCAAGCTTTTATCCATTATGTAATTTGTTAAATTAGTTCATGTGATAGTTAACTTTTGTTGTTTCATTGTAACTTTTGTATTAGTTAAGGTTTAGTTAAGTACTTAGCTGATTTGGTAGCTTTTAGGTACTCATTATGCTGATTTAACAGTTTAGCTACTTGCACAAGCAAGCTTTATTTTCTTCCAATGTAAACTAGCTACTTAAGTTCATGTATTAATTTCTTTTTTAAGTAATGAGAGTTGTTAGCTTGTTCTCTCAATTGCTCATCCTTTTTGCTTCTGTTTTTGAACTTTCAAACATCAAATTTCATTGTTTTTAATTGTTGTTTAAGACTCAACAAATGGTATCAAGAGCCTGTTATCTTTAAGGGGCCTTTGTTATGCGTTGTTTGTGAGTGACACGATTTTGAAAGAAAAGAAACAGGAGCTATTTTTTTTTTGGTTGCTGCAAAATGAGCTTCTCACCACCAACACCATCTGCCTTTGCTGATGAAAACTACAACATTTGGGCTGTGAAAATGAGGACATACCTGTAGGCACATGACTTGTGGAATGTCGTTCTTAATGACACCGAATCACCACCTTTGAGAGCTAATCCGACCATAGCTCAGGTCAGGCAACATAATGAAGACTATGCCAAGAAGTATAAGGCTATGTCTTGTCTTCAAAGTGGAGTTTCAGATGTGATTTTCACCAGGATAATGGCCTGTGACACTCCAAAGCAGGCCTGGGACAAACTCAAAGAGGAGTTTTAAGGGTCAGACAAGACAAGGCAACAACAGCTAATCAACCTAAGAAGGGACTTCGAGAATCTGAGGATGAAGGAGTCAGAAACTATCAAGCGATATCTTGTGGGATCATGGCTACTGTCAACAATATAAGACTGCTTGGAGATGATTTTAGTGATCAAAGGGTAGTTGAAAAAGTCATAACAACCTTACCAGAGAAGTATGAAGCAAAACTTTCTTCTTTGGAGGATTCAAGGGACCTATTAACCATTCTTTTGACTGAGTTGATAAATGCTCTTTATGCTCAAGAGCAAAGAAGAGCCATCAGAAATGAAGAGCACTCTGAGGGAGCTTTTCAGGCAAGAAGCAGAGAAAACATAAATTTCAAAGGCAAAAAGCCTTGGACAAAAAAGAAAGATAAAGGCAAGAAGGATGCTGTCAAAAAAAAAAGTTTCCACCTTGTGCTCATTGCAAGAAGACTACTTACCTTGAGAAATATTGCTGGTACAGGCTAGATATTCAATGTAGAGGCTGTAAACAGCTTGGCCACATTGAGAAAGTGTGCAAGAATAAGCCAAAACCACAGCCACAACATCAGAATCAAGCTCAGGCTGCTGAGGATGTTGAAGCAAAGGAGGAGTTTATTTTCACAGCCTCCTAGTTTGCCAACTCGAGCAAGGTCAGCAAGAGGTGGCTGATTGATAGTGGATGCACTCACCACATGGCTTCAGACAAGAGCATGTTTAAGGGGCTAGACACCACATTTAAGTCCAAAGTCAAAATTGGAAATGGTGAGCTCCTCGAGGCCAAAGGTAAGGGCAAGGTAGTTATTGGCACCAAGTCAGGTAACAAAACTATTTCTAAGGTTCTTTATGTACCTGATATTGACCAAAACTTGTTGAGTGTTGGTCAGCTACTAGAGAAGGGATACACTCTTTCTTTTGAAGGCAAAACTTGTGTATTTAAAGATGCTGTGGATTAAATGCTAGCAACTGTAGCCATGAATGATTGAGCTTTCATTTTGGATGTGAATCAGCTAGAACCAAGTGCACATACAGCTCAGGCTAATGAATCAAGTTTGTGGCATAGGAGGTTGGGGCATGAGAATTACAAGTCACTTGGTTTGCTGCACAAAATGAACTTGATTGAAGACATGTTCAAGATCCAGCCAAAAGGGGATGTGTGTGATGTTTTTTAACTAGGCAAATAGACCAGGCTGCACTTTCCTGTTAACAAGGCTTGGAGGGCTCACGAGAGGCTCCAACTGGTCCATACAGACATTTGTAGACCTATGAAGACCACCTCCTTAAATGGCAACAGGTACTTTGCACTGTTCATTGATGACTGCACAAGGTTTTGTTAGGTAAGCTTCCGGAAGCAAAAGTCAGATGTTGATTTTTTTTGCAAATTCAAGGCATTGGCTGAGAACCAAGCCAGTTGCAAGCTAAAATGCCTAAGGTCAGACAATGGAACCGAGTATGTCTCCCATAGGTTCCAAAATATATGTGATGAAGCTGGGATCCAACACCAATTAACCACTATTTATACACCACAGTAAAATGGTGTTTGTGAGAGGAAAAATAGGACAGTCCTCGATATGGCTAGGTGCTTTTTGTTTGAAGCCAAAATGCCTAGTAATTTTTGATGAGGCTGTAAACACGACTATTTACTTGCTGAATAGGTTGCCAACTAATGCTGTTCAGGGCAAAACACCATTTGAAGCTTGGTTTGGACAGAAACCAAATGTCACACACCTAAAGGTATTTGGTTGTTTGTGCTATGCATTGGTGCCAGCTAAGAAGAGAACTAAATTGGAAAAAAGTCCATGCCAGAGGAACTTGTTGGTTACAGCAGTGTAAAAAAGGGGTATAGGATATTTGATCCATCAACCAAGAAGATTGTGGTAAGCATAGATGTAAAGTTCAATGAAGAAACCTACTGGAAATGGAATGAACTGATTCAAGTCTACTTGAAGAAGATAAGAATGATTTTGACCTATAGCATGCTGAGATTGAATTTGTAGCTGAAGATGACTATGATGATGCACCTGTTAGAGGCACTAGGACACTAGCAGACGTTAAAGATAAGTGTGCTATGACCATGTTTGAACCTTCTTGCTATGAATAAGCAGTAAAAGAAAGCTATTGGCAAGAAGCAATGAGAGCTGATATGAGAATGATTCAAAAAAATAAGCCTTGGGAGCTAGTTGATAGACCAACAAATAGGAAGGTTATTGGTGTCAAATGGGTGTTCAGGACCAAGAACAATGCAGATGGGTCTCTGAACAAGCACAAGGCCAGGTTCGTTGTAAAAGGATACAGCCAGCAGCAAGGGGTCGATTTCTTTAAAACCTTTGTACCTGTTGCAAGGTTAGACACTATAAGGCTGTTATTTGCCTTGGCAGCTCAGAAATAGTGGAAAATGCATCAATTGGATGTCAAATCAGCATTTCTAAATGGATTTCTCAATGAAGAAATCTTCATTGATCAGCCTGAAGGCTTCAAGATCCCTAGTGAGGAACACAAAGTCTACAGGCTTAAAAAGGCCTTGTATGGCCTAAAACAGGCTCCAAGGGCCTGGTATGACAGGATGGATGCTTACTTGTCTAGGCTCGGGTTCACAAAGAGCATAAGTGAGCCTATTATGTATGTTAAGAAGCCTAGAGAGGAGACCTTGCTAATTGTTTCCTTGTATATTGATGACTTATTAGTCACTGGCAATGAAGGTGAGCTGATTGAAGACTTTAAGAAGCAAATGCTAGATGTTTTTGAGATGACTGATCTTGGTTCAATGACATACTTCCTTGGTATGGAAGTAAATCAGGAAGAGCAAGGCATTTTTATAAGTCAGCATGTATTTGCACTGAAAGTTCTAAACAAGTTCAGCATGTCAAAGTGCAAGCCTACTAGCACCCCAGTGGCATTAGGGGAGAAACTGTCAACCTCTAGTGAACATGATAGAGTGAATGAAAAGGGGTACAGGAGTTTGATTGGTTGTCTACTGTATTTGACAGCAACAAGGCCGACATCTTATATGCGATTAGCCTTCTCTCGAGGTTCATGCATTCTTGCAATGTTGCACATTTGAAGGCGCTAAAAGGGTCCTAAGATATGTCAAAGGAACCTTAAATTTTGGTGTGAAGTTTAAAAGGTAGAGGAGTTAAAGCTCATTGGTTATTGAGACGGTGATTGGGCTGGTTCAATTGACGATATGAAGAGCACTCTGTGCTACTTCTTCACTTTAGGCTCAAGTGTTTTCGGTTGGAGTTCAAAGAAACAATGACAATAGCTCAATCCACCGCAGAAGTTTGAGTACATTGTAGTGCTCTACGTTAATCGTGCTATTTGGCTTAGAAAACTTCTAGATGGTTTAAATGTTAATTAAGCAAAAGCAATCGAAATCAAAGTTGATAATCAATCAATAGATTGCAATTGCCAAGAACCCTATGTTTCATGGCAAAACCAAGCACTTTAAGTTAGATATCATTTTGTGAGAGAAATTTGAATTGAAAAGGAAATCAACTTGGTCCATTGCGATTCGAGGATCAATTTGTCGATATCTTGACCAAGCCATTGGCTGCCACAAGATTCGAGAGTTTGAGAAAAGAGATTGGAGTTTGCTGCCTCATTGCCAAGGAGGAGTGTTTGAAGGTGGCAACTTCAGCAGCAACATGCAAGCTGCCATGCAACCAAGCACAAGCATGCAAGTAACCAAGTAGTCCAGCAGAAGCAAGCTTTTATCCATTATGTAATTTGTTAAATTAGTTCATGTGATAGTTGACTTTTGTTGTTTCATTGTAACTTTTGTATTAGCTAAGGTTTAGTTAAGTACTTAGCTGATTTGGTAGCTTTTAGGTACTTATTATGCTGATTTAACAATTTAGCTACTTGCACAAGCAAGCTTTATTTTCTTCCAATGTAAACTAGCTACTTAAGTTCATGTATTAATTTCTTTTTTAAGTAATGAGAGTTGTTAGCTTGTTCTCTCAATTGCTTATCCTTTTTGCTTCTGTTTTTGAGCTTTCAAACATCAAATTTCATTGTTTTTAATTGTTGTTTAAGACTCAACAGATATTATGTTTTCGCTTTATAAGGAACCGTTAACTATTGATCCATCATCAGCAGAGTGTTGCTGGATATCTTCCAAATCTCTCTCATTCACTATTCTAACACCACACTTCCTCACCTTAACTCTGTTAGGTATTTTGAAAGACAACTCAAGTTGATGGCATTCCTAATCTAAGCAATCTGTTGTCCATAAATTATTGGGTTCATCATGTTCACCAAATTTGTCTTCCAAAGAAATTGGAGGATACAACATGTCACACGAGAAATAACGAATTAAAATGTGGTCCTTCATCACGGGCTGTTCAAAATGGTAATTTACATTCCAGCCACTACAATTGACCAGTTGAGGATTTCTACCCTGGATAACAGCTCTACACATGAGTCGCTCATTCCTTGAAGCATCATCACTGACAAAAATGCAGCACAAAGCAACTCCCGTCCATTGACTATCATTCCTAACATTCAGAGGCAAATCTATCTTAAGTCAAGTGTTACTTCTGGGATTTCACTTCCAGGTATAATAAAATTAAACAATTTTCTTCAATTTCCAAATACCTGCAAAATAAAACTTTGGTTGTTTGGTAAGTTACACCATGAATAATTATGAGACTGAAGAAACAAAGATATTAACGAACCTTTAGATGTTTTTTCAGCAATTTTAAGGCGTCAATGTTCTCCGCCAATCTGAAGCAATTCACACCTATTATATCTGCCAAATCCATTGAATTGCAAACTTTTGATGGATTTGCAACAATTTCCAGAGAAGCACAACCATTTATTCTAACAACTTCTATACTTGTTAGAAGCTCAGGAAAGGATTTAAGCGCCTTGCAACCTGACAATCCAAGAAATTCAAGCTTGGAAAGACGAGTAAGAGACGACGGTATGCTGATGAAGTTGTTACCACTAAGATCAAGTTCTTTTAATGAATATAGACAACAAATATCACTAGGAATATCGAACAGATTGCCAGCTCTTTTAATGAACTCAACCCTAGCAATGAAGGTAATACGGAAGTCATGGAATTTATTTGAATTACCTTGAAAAGGGAAGGCAAAGTTTGTAGCAACTTAGATGAAGATCCCTTGCGCCCATTGAATGACAAAAACTTTTAAGATTTTTGAACTGACAAAACTTTAAGTTATTATGTAATCTAAGTGTTATTGTATTCTTTCATTATTTGCCATTAGATGTCATATTCAATGAACTTTATTCATTGCTCATACTTGTTTAAATGTACCAAACATCCCTGTACTATTTTAAATTTTAAATTTAGTTGATATACTTTAATTTTGAGATATCAAATTCCTATGCTTTTTCTATTTGAAAATTTTGGTCCATATGTCAGTTTTGTCGTTAAAAGGGTTGATTTGGTTGTAATAAAAAGGTAAAAGTAACTTTTAGCCCTCATTATTTACAGTTTTGTGTCAATTAGATCCATATTCTTTAAAAGTAAATAAACAATTACAAAAAAAAAATGTTTTAAAAGTCATCTTTTGTATTTTCAATTATATACATATTTATAAAGGTTGTCATGTTTAAAATTTAACACTTTAGTTTGTAGTCTTGTTAAAAAACATATTATTTTGGCCATTTTTTTTAAAGATCGATAGTCAAATTTGACTTTTTAAAAATGTTGAGGCCAAATTTAACTCAAAAAAGAATTAAGGCCAAAATGACAAAAAATGTAAACATCAATGACTAAATTTGACTTAATATTTGTTATATAAAAACATATGGATATAATTAATCTTTCAAATATATACAAACAATTTTAAAAGATTAAACTAGACACATATCACATTTAACATATAACTTGGGTCTCTAACAATTTGAACAAAAATAAAACGACAATTTTACTTAACGAAAATAATCTAATAGCAAAGATAAAAAAGGATGATTATAATTAAATTTTAAAAATTTACTTTATTGTTTATTTGTACGTAATTTATTTTGAAAATATTTTTCTTTAAAATATTTAAACATGAGCATGCAAAGGAAACCTGAATTAATCGTATAGCAGTCCCATTCTTGCTTCCATTTTAATGAGGAACCTAAAAAGAGAAACTGAACTTCCAAAATGAAATTCAGAACACGAACAATCAATTACACCCAAAATACTAATCTTCTGGCCTTATTCGATCCAATCTAAATCACATCCATGCAAACCCAAAACATAAAAAGTAAATCCTTTACCCAAAATCAATATTAATGTCAAGAACGTACTCGTTTCCTTTTTTCTTTTAATAACAAACTCAAAATGAATTAAACAAAGCCGAAGCATCATCAAAGACATGAATCAAACCTGGACTGCTGGGTCTGGGGTTAAGGAGGGGCAGCCAACAGTATCTTCAACAGCAGTATCTTCTCATAGGCTTCAACCAACAAAGCAATATCATATTGATGTTGTTCGAAGTTGTTGAATCTAAAAAATTGGCATGAAAATTAGTTTGTCCAAAACTGAAATAATCAAAATAAAGTATACCTTTATCTTCAACAAGAGCAAAACCCACAGCTGCTACAAGTGCAACAGCAATACCTTCAACAGCAACAATTATCCTATCAGCAGCCACAGCTACTGCAGCAACAATAATTTTTTCAACAGCAACAGTATCTTTAGTAGCAGCAGCAGCAACTACAAACCTCAAGGCTCATATCAGCAGCAATTTCCACCACCAAATCCACCGGGTGATGGACCGGAGACTGGAGACGGGTGAGGGATTTGCCTAACCTCAGAAAGCTTGATGAACTGATGAAGATCTGAAGAAGAATGGAGGGTTTGATTTAGATTTTAGGGTTTTGATTTGTGGGTTAACTTGAATTCGATAAATTGTTTGGGATAGGAAATAGAAATAGGATTTTGGTGGGGGAGGAGACAAAGTAAAAAGGGGTTGAGGAATATAAAATAATTAGATTAAATATTAATTATTAAATAATAATATAAATTTAAAATTTAGAAGGGTTAAAAATTAAATTCTATTCAAATTCAAAATTTTTTAAAAAAATGAGTTAGATTTGATTAACTTAATTCAACAATTTAAAATTTAAGTAATGTGTAGAATACGGGTTCATGTTTAATATGTATATGCTTAAAAATTTTAAGTTAATTACATATTTTTTAAAAATTATCTTATTTATGGTGGAGTAAATATATCGAAAATGAATATTACGAGTGAAGTTGTTTACCACAATTAATGCTTTTCCCTAGTCTCATTATTAAATTGAAAACTTTTTTGCATCCGTTTCGGTTGGGGTGCTTCATCCATCTCCTCATAGAGGTTACGTTATCTCTTTACAAGGGAACCGTTACCTATTGATTCATCATTAGCAGAGTGTTGCTGGATATCTTCAAAATTTGCACAACACTGACTGCTATGCAGCTCTTGTATTTGTTCCATCTCTTCCAAATCTTTCTCATACACAATTCGAATTCCACACTTCTTCACCTTAAACATGCGATACTTGGAGGATGTCATAGACAGCTCAAGTTGATGGCATTCTTGATCTAAGCTATCTATTATCCATAAATTCTTGGTTTCACCATGTTCACCACATTTGTCTTTCAAGGAAATTGGATACAACTTGTCACGCGAGAAATAACGAATGAAAATGTGGTCCTTCCTTACGACCTGTTCATCGCCTCCGAAACTCCAGCCACTCCAATCGACCTTTCGGCTAGAATATCTATCATGGATAACAGCCCTACAAAAGAGTCGCTCATCACATGAAGTATCATCACAGACAAAAATGCAGCACAAAGCAACTCCCATCCATTGACTATCATTCCGAACGTCCAGAGTCAAATCTATCTTAATCCAAGAGTCACCTCTTTGTTGACTAAACCATTTTGGGATTTCACCTCCAGGTATAATAATGTCAAGCTTTGCTCTTGAACCAAATACCTGCAAAATAAACCTCAGGTTGTTTAGTAACTGACACCATGAATAATTATAAGACTGAGAGACACAGAGATATTAAGGAACCATTAGTTCTTTTTTCAGCAATGTTAAGGCATCGACGTTCTCAGCCAATCTGAAGCAATTAACACCTACCAACCCTGCCCAAATCTTTGAATTGCAAATATTTGCAGAATATCTTGAAATGCAAACTTTTGATGGATACGGAACTATTTCAAGAGAAGTACAACCATCTATATTTATACTTGATTTATTTGTTGGAAGCTCAGGCACTGATTTAAGCGCCTTGCAACCTGTCAATATAAGACATCCTAGATTGGGAAGTTGAGTAAGACACGAAGGTAGGCTGATAAAATTGTTACCACCAAGATCAAGTTTTTCCAAAGACGATAGGCAAGAAATATCACTAGGAATAACGAAAAGATTGCAGTCCCGTAGATTCAGCCTTGTTAATGAACTCAAACCTAGCAACGAAGGCAGCATCAGAGCAATGGAATTTGTCCTTCCTCTTTGGGTTAACTTTAACAGAGAAGGAAGATATTTTTGTAACTTGGAAGAAGGTCCCTTGCGCCCTTTGAATGACAAATCTTTAAGATTTTTTAATTGGGAAATAAAGGATGGTGGTTTTCCTAAGGCTGTTTTACTTAAGTCAAGCACTTCCAAAAACTCTAGCTGCTGTAAATTCTCTGGCAAATTTTCAACTTTATAACAGTCAGAAAGATTAAGAGTTTTTAAACTTGTACACCCACCTATGCTCCCTGGGAGACTCACAAGTTTCCTGCAATCTTTCAAATTTAACAAAACAAGACTGCTCAGATTTCCAATTGAAGAGGAAAGTTGTTCAATGCTTGTTCCATCTAAATAAATCCTTAGCAGGCATTCCATTTTGCCATCAATCTCTGGAAATCTTTTAAGATTTGAGCAACCTGAAAGAATTAATTCTTCAAGAGATTCCATTCCAATTTTGGTTGGAAGACTACGAAGACTTTTGCAGTCTTTTAAATTCAAAAGCTTAAGCCTCTTAAGAGCTCCAATCGATGGATGAACATGTGTTAATCTAGTACAATCTTTCAAAACCAGAGTTTCAAGATTTGGGGTAGTTGTGAAGTCTGGCGCCTTGATCAGGTTTTCAGACCCTTCGAGATTGAGCACTTTCAACTTGTGCATGGACTGTCAAAAATAACAATAAATTAGAGCTAAAAAGAGAAAAGCTTAAGAAAGATCATTTTTATTGTTATTCTTCTTTGTTAATAAAATTTTAATCGTTCTTCTCAAACTAAGTTAGCAAACAAAGACGAAATGAATTCATTCTTACTTTGTTTTCCTTCCATGGTTGTTCAATGTTGCTATGAGATAGGAGAAGTGCAACAAGATTTTCTGGTTGAAAGTTTGAAGGCAAGTTTTTTAAAGGAAATCCCGTCCAATCTAAAAGTCGAAGCTCATTAGAAAGATATACGAGATCACGGCAATTTGAGTGATAAATGACTCTAAGCACTCTTAATCTTTTCATCTTCAAGAAGGCATCCGTGTTTAATGTGAGAGTCTTGTTCATTTCCCTAGGTAAAACAAGAATATGGTTACAGATATATATAAAACATTTAGTATCTAAAAGTTATGTTGCTTCATGGCTTCTTTTTCAAATGCTCATATCTATCACTAATGATATATGTACACAGATATGAAGATATAATCTTTGAAGAAATCTAAAAATAATGAAGATAGAAAAATATTGAATATGCTCATACCAAACATATAAACATATATAACACCTACATCCAAATTTTTGAATAACATAATATACACACAACTTACTCAGTTAGAAACCACGATATATACAAAAGAAAATTGATTGGCTAAAGAAAATATGCAAGAAAATATAGAAACAACAGCAACGACACTACAATTATACCAAAATACATATAATGAACTTTCACAACTCCAATAAACGTACTCTTAACTAGTGTATAAATTATTAAACTTACCTCTCAACAATGTTAATTGTATACATGTATATCGATATTTCTAACACATGCCACTTTTTTTTTTTTTTTTGAAATATTAAGCATTCAAGATTTTTGCCACTTCTTTTTTATTATTAAAAAAAAAAACATCATACTTATACATAGATACATGTGTATATATTTTCTTATATTTTACTATCAATGATCATACCTTCAATATCATTTCTGTAATTTAAAAATAAAAATAAAACATAAGACAAAAACTCATGAAATTTCCATTTATGATTATCAATGCATGTTTAACATTATTATTTTTAGTTGAAATTAATAAGAAAAAACAAACCAAATAAAATATTTTTCAAATAAAGTAATTGAATGCATTAAGATTCTTTTTAATACATATCATGCAGGTCTTATTTTTTTTAAATTTATAATAACATTCTAGAAATATATAGGATAAATGTACTCATTTTTCTTTATCAGTATTTAAAATAAACAAATTATTATTTTTAAAAAATAAACACTTTCTAAGTATAATATGTACCAAAACGTCATAGTTTTACATTGAATCCCAAATTTAAATAATGCTACCTTTTAATACTAATTGTTTAAATAAATTAAGCTCAAGTCAGAATATATATAGTTTCTATGGATCGACTTACAGCGTTTTTTGTTAGCACATGATAAACATCTCTTTCCGCCCACAATCTGCAACGTTTTCCAAGTTCATCAACAAATTTTTCCCTAACAATTTTTCTTCCCATTTCTTGTAGCAAGTCATGCATCCACAATTTGTTGTCTTTGTTAACTATTAGTAAAGATCTCTTAATGAGAACATCAATTCCAATATCCGAAAAAAACTCGCAACCATCCAATACTTTCATTACAAAATCTTTGTCCTCCCCAAGAAGCACACTATATTTAGAATATGTTTTGCTCAGTTTGGTCCAATCCATCAAAGCCTATTTGAAGTCTATCAAGAATTTCTTTGCTATAATCTCTTTTGAGTCTTTCTATTGCACTTCTCCATTGAGCAACATCTCTGCCACACAAAAAGGAACCCAAAACTTCAAGAGCAAAGGGAAGACCTCCGGCATATTTTAAAGTTTAGAAAGCTCACTAAAAGCATTTTCTAGCTTTGTCACACCATTAAAAGCGTTCAAATTGAAAAGTTGGAGTGCTTCAGTTGCATTCAATGTTGTAGGTTTATACACACCATCAACTCGGTAAGATCGGAGCAAATGTTCGTCTCTTGTTGTTACAATGATTCTGCTCCCTAAACCGAACCAGTCACGCCTTTCAACCAAGCATTTTAAGTGTTGTAGGTTATCAACATCATCAAGAACAACAAGAACTTTTTTGTTAGATAACCTGTGGCTAATTAAGGCATTTCCTTCATGAACGTTGAAGAAATTAAAGCATTCCCCAGACAAGATTTGGGAAAGAAGTTGTTTTTGTAATGAAACAAGTCCACATGTATTTGAAACTTCTCGAACATCAGCAAGAAAGCTTTTACCTTCAAAATGAGGTGACATTTGAGTGTAAGCAACTCTTGCAATAGTTGTTTTACCGATGCCACCCATTTCACAAATTCCGATAATGCGGACATCATCTTCACCAATTTCTATTTTCGCATACAACTCCTCTAAGCGTGAACTAATTCCAACGAACTCATCATGTAAAATTGGATATGTTTCACATAATTTTGCAGATGTCTTTTTAACTATGTCTCCAATAAATTCGGTTTCATGCCTATAAACACAAACAAAAAAAGAATTTGGTCTCCGAACAAGAAATCAACAGCTAATGGACATGGATATAGCATGTATTCTAAAATAGAGAACATCATGTAAGCATTAAAAAAAGAAAATAGAGAAGATATCAAGGAATTACCTGTCATAATTAAATGCCATCCCTTAATGTTTGCGACTTGGGTTAAAGCGTTTCGCCACCTTTGGACCTTATCTTCATCATATCTCTTTTCATGTTCCGCAAAGGCTTCTCCAACTTTCCCTTTCTGTTTTCTTAAATCAGATGGAATCCACGTCATAGAAAACTGGAAACACTTTATAACCCTTGTCGTTTTTCTGCTTAACAATCTCATTAAGTTCGTCCAAGCACCAACCCGAAGAAGCATAAGATTCTGAAAATACGACAACGGAGCACCATGATTGCTGAATGGCTTTAAACAGTTCTGGCGCGATCTCTTCACCGGCTTCCAGCTTTGGGTCATCCCTGAAGGTGACAATCCCACTCCTTTTTAGAGCATCATAGAGATGATCGGTGAAGTTTTTGCGGGTATCTTCACCTCTAAAGCTCAAGAAAACGTCATATTTCTTTCTAGAAATGGACGAAGAAGTTGAAGCTAATGACAACATTATGAGAAAAAAAAAAAAGATATCTGAAACTTGTGTCAAAATCAGAAAACAGTATATCACCTAATAGCCAGCCAGAAAGAAACTACAAACAGTACTCTTAAGTAGAGGTGAGCATGGCCCGGGCCGGGCTGGGTTTGGGTCGGGCCCAACTAAAAATTTAGGTCCGTTCATCGGGCTCGGGCCGGGCCGGGCCCAAAAAATGGGCCTAAAATTTTGCCCAAGCCCGGCCCATATAAAAATACTAAAACCCGAGCCCGGCCCGGCCCGCCCGTATTAATTTTTATATTATTTTATATAATTTTTAAATATATATAATACATCAAAAATATTAAAAAATCAAAATAAATATTTTTCAACAAATTGAAAATAAATTTTAAAAAATATGTAGACTTAAATAACACTAAAATAGATACAACTTAACAAGCAAATGCCTCTAAAATAATAACAAAATTAACAAATGTCTTTAAAATAATAACAAAATTAACAATAAAATAAGTTTTATATAATATCTAAACAATAACAACAAAATAATAGAAACATAATAGTAAAATGGTAGCAAAATAAAGAGAAAAATAATAAGAAAATAATATTTAAAAATATTTTTTTGCCTTTAATGATTTCGGGCCGGGCCGGGCCGAGCCCGGGCCAAGAAATTCTTACCCGAGGCCCGGCCCATTTTTTAAACTGGCCTCATTTTCTGTCTAAGCCCATTTTTCGGGCCTATATTTTTACCCGAACCCTCCCATTTTTCGGACGGGCCTTCGGGCCGGGCCGGGTGGCCCAGCCCATGCTCAGCTCTACTCTTAAGTCTAGGAGCGTCAAGAATGAGAAGATTAGATCAAATTTGCAAGGAAAGTAAGCAGAGGTTTCTAGGCAATTTCTCTGTAGATTATTTATGAGCCTATGTCAATTGTTCTAATGGTTCTACCGTACGCTCGCGAAAAAAAAAGAATCAGATTTTTTAATGTTTATGCCAAAATTTCTAACATTATATCATTACTAAAATTTCAAACTAAAGCGTTATATACTTTTTTGTAATCACGCAGTAGAATTTTTCAAATTATTAGCAAGTGGAAATAAACAATGTTGAGAATCTTTTAATGCTTTTGTGTGTTTTCTAGCAAGTGGAATTGTATATTACCTTTAAAACAAATATATGTGAGAAAGATTCACGGTATAAAACTAAAATAATTCTATAGCCTTTCATATATTTTATATTATTATTATTTTAACGATCGACCATTAATGTCATTAATATAATTATACTTATAATTATACATATAAAATTTTAAACTGATTCAATATTTTTATCGTACAATCTGATTTGTCATTCTTAGTTTTAGTATTTTTATCATACAAATCAATTTATTCCTCTTGGTTTTTAGTATTTTTATCATATAAATCAACTTTCAAACTGTCGTTCTTCTATTAAAAAGGGATAAGAATAATATGGAATCACAGTTATATAATCTTTTCTCATAATACCTTTGAAAGGTGTAGCTGTGGAAGTTTGGTGACAAATGAAAATGATGTTCTTTTCCAGGAAGAATCCTTGAAGGTGAGGGCAGTATTGGTTGCTTTGTCCACAAGGTGGAGACTACTTTAATCATAGATTCTAAAAAAAAGTCTTGGACGGTTGTTTTAAATGTGGACTGAGATATGACTATAGACTTCTACCATACTATGAAATAGAATATGTTATAAAATATATTATAGAATTCATCTAATTTTCTGTGCGGAAAAATGTTGAAATGTGACAATTCCAATGGGCCCTTACCAAACATTTTTCAAACAACATAATTCTCTAAAATTAAATTACCAATGATAAGTGTGGAGGGATAAAATTATTGCATTTTGAAAGAGAAAACACATGTTAAAATTTAAGTGACAATATTATTATAATGGATAGTTGAAACTTTAAATAAGAATAGCAAAACAAACATAAAAATGATAAAATAAAAATAAAATTTATCACACACACAATCTCCAGGCGCCAAAACGGCGTCGTTTTAATATTAACCAGAAGTTCGACCCGTTTGCCCTAAGGATCCACGTGTGTTTCCGGTGAATGGCTAATTGCGAGCGCAATCCTTCCGCTTTTGCGGCGCCTTGCAATTTGGTCCTCTTTTTTTTCTTTTTTAATCTTACCGCATAATTTTATTTTTGCTGCATTTTGGCCCATATTGAAACGTTGCGCATAGGGACTAGGAGTAATTTCCCATCTAGTCCCTACACTCTTGCGCTGGTTTTAATTAAGCCCTTCAATCTGCCCCTTTATTTTCTTTATTTTTAAAATCTATCCCTAAAATCCCTTTAAGTTACAATTTAACCCTTGGCTGTTTAATCTCAACCCTTTTATATTTTATACTATGTTTTATTTATTTATTTATTATTTTATATTCTTTACATATATATTAAAACTTGTTGTGTTAATATTTTTCGTATTTAAATATTCGTTGATTTCTTGTTATTTTCTTAGTACTAATATTTCCTTATTTTATCATCTATTTGTTATTTCACTCTGAAAAAAGCAGACTTTTTAGCGGCGTTTTTAGTGGCGTTTTAAACAAAAACGCGCAAATATTATACATTAGCGCGTTTGAAGAAGAACGCCAAAAAAAGAGAAATAGCGGCGTTTATTTACAAAACGCAGTATATAAGGATATATAGCGGCATTTATTCAGTAAAACAGCTAAAGCTCAGACTTTTAGCAGCTTTTGTAAACGCCGCTAAAAGTTGAACTTTATGCGCTTTGCAAAACGCCGCTAAATGTTGAACTTTAGCGGCGCTTTTGCAAAAACGCCGTTAAAAATCTGAGCTTTAGCGGCGCTTTTGCAAAACGCGCAAATAATTAGGGTTTATGGTTTAGCATATATAATTTAAGGTGTAAGGTTTAGGAGTTACTATTTTAATGTTTAGGGATTATGGTTTATGATTTGCAATTTGTGTTTAAGGGGATGTGTTAGGGTTTCATAGGTTAAAAGTTAGGGTTAATGGGTTTAAAGGTAAATGGTTAATGGTTTGGGGTTAATATGTTAAGGGTTATGGGTTAGGGTTTTATCGTTTATGATTTAGGGTTTGTGGTATAGAAGATAGGGATTATGGGTTTAGATTAAATTAGTGTATTTTAATTTATATATTAAATTATTTATAATATGGTTTAATTTAGGGTATATAGTTTAGGGTTTAGGGTTTAGGGTTTAGGGTTTATGGTTTGAGTTTAAGCGTCATGTGTTAGGTTATGGTTTAGGCAAGGTTTATAGTTTAAATTTTAGTTTTAGAATTATATATTGGATTTAGGGTTTAGTGCTTAAATCATATATCGAACAATGAGTTATTAGAGAGTGTTAGTGTTTAGGGATTTAAGTGTTCAATAATTTGATAAAGAGGTGAAAATCAAATTCTTTTAGGGTTTAAGGTTTGCAATAAGATTATTTCTTTAATTAACTTTGCACCTTGTAATATACGTATCGTATGGTTTAGGGTTTAAGGTATATAAGTAAGAGTTTATAGTGTATAATTTAGGGTTTAGTGTATCATATGACACACACTTTTATTAGGTCTGTATAATTTAGGGTTTTATGATTTAGGTATGAGAACTTAAATTATAAAACTATATAAATTAAATATAGTGCTAGAAAGAGAACAAAATAAATTTAAAGGAATTTAATAAATAAATAAAGTAAAAAAAATTATTGGTATTAGCGGCGTTTTTGATAAAAAACGCCGGAAAAGCATATTAATAAAAGAAAACGACGCCGTTTTCATGGGGGCAGTAGCGGCGTTGGCCACAAAAACGCCACAATAGATTAGTATTAGCGGCGTTTTTGCTCAAAAACGCCGGGAAAAAGCATATTAATAAAAGAAAACGACGCCGTTTTCATGGGGGCGGTAGCGGCGTTAGCCACAAAAACGCCACAATAGATTAGTATTAGCGGCGTTTTACCTAAAACGCCGCAAAAAACTATGAATTTTAATTCAAACGGCGCCGTTTTCTTTAGAGTATTAGTGGCGCTTTCTATTAAATGCAAATAACCGGCAGTTTAATTGATACGACGTCGTTTATTCAGAGGTTAGTGGAAGCGATTAATTTAAAACGATCGTTTTGTAAGGGAATTTAGTGGCGTTTTTAAAAAGCCACAAATGGCAATTTCATTTAACAAAACGGCGCCGTTTGTTTTCCTCAGTTTATACCCGATTCATCCCCCTCCCCAAAACACTCATAACAGACAATCCCTAATTTTCCCCCAAATCCCCTAGCGATCTCACCTGAAAACCCGCCGCTGCCGGTGTTCTCTCTACTCGTCGCCTTCGCCGTCGCCCTTCTCTGTCGCAAATCGACCGGTAATTATACTACTGCATCTCTCTGTCGCAAATTTATAGGTTTCAAATATTTCTGCTTTAGTTTTTAGTTTTCAAATAATTTTTAGTTTTGATTCAATATTCCTGTTAATTCTTTTAGTAAGAAATTCAAATATTTGGTTAGATGTTTTCTTTTACTTTAAAAAAAATCAGAATTTTAAATAAATAAAGAATTTTTTCCCATCAACAACCGCATGCGAAGATGTTTTTTAATACGATATGTACAAACATGTTTACAAATTGATATATATATATACATATATATATATGTTTTTTAATATTTTCACGATAAATCCAAGTTATACTTAAACTAACAAGGTTAACAAAAAAATCGATTAATTCATTTTTACATTTCTCATTTTCAGTTTTCACCGATTGTATCTGCAAAGACTACAGTTTTCTTCTATTCGCAAATTACTCTATCAGTGCATCAGTGTTTCCCTTTGGATTCTTATCTTGATTTGGGCTTTCCCTTTTTCTGGTAAGTTTTTTATTCCTTTGAAGTTAAATTTTATCTCACTGTGAAGTTCATTTCTCTGCTGCCTGAATGTTTGTTTGTTTGTTTGTTTGTTTGTTTGTTTATTTTGCTTATTTGCATTTTTGTTAGAACGTAAAATGTTTGATCATTTGCCTCAATGAAAATTGAACCTTGTTTAGCTATGTATTTTTTATATTCTGTTAAACCCAAGTTCTTTTTTAATTAAACTCAATTTTCTAAATTCGAATCTTTGGTCATTGTGTTTACGGTTAAGTAAAGCCTTCTCTTTTGAATGAAAGATTTAAGTTCGGATAGAAAATATATGTTCTAATTTTCATTTGTGTTGTTTATGTTGCTTTGCCTTATGCTATACATTTTGTAGTAGTTCTAAGTTAGAAGATTTAAACCCATATTGGCATTGCTTGAAAGGGTTCAAGATGCTTGAGGTCAGTATAAGATGTTAAACTCACACTTCATGATAAATGATCTCGTGTGCTAGAGTAATTGATGGCTTTACATATTACATGTTTTTTTTTAAGTTCAACGTTTTTGAAATTTTAGGAATTTTAAGATCTAGGTTTAATTGAATTTAACATGGCTTCGACAAAGAAAATTTAAAGATTGTTCTTTCTTCTTGATGTCTCGTTGGAAAAGATCTTGCTTAGGTTTTATCCATTTTAAGGTAATTGAAATTTAAGTTAATAAACCTTGTTATATTCCATTTAAAAGTTAAATTCATAAAGTTCATATTTGGTTAGATGTTTTCTTTTAATTTATTTATAAGCTTTTGTGTTCATATCCTCTAAGATTGAACATGCATAGTTTTGGAACTGGTTAGAGCTTAGAAAATATTAGATTTGAGTTCACATTTTTTATATAATGAAGAAACTAATAGTAAAAGGAAAAGAAAAAGATAGAACCTGAAATTGTTCTTAAATTTCAGGCTATTCAATCAACTTGTAAGTTTAAAAATGTTTAAAAGTGTTCGCATTTGTAGCTTTTAAAGGTGCTTTAGTTGGATGAACATGATTATCGATTGATGCAATTTATTGTCTTGTTTTATTAGTTAATAGAAGGAGTAAATGTAAAATGTTCATTGTCTTTTAAAATGTTGGAATTCTTTGAATTACTTGAAATGCTTTTTTTCTTTTTGTAATATGCTAAAGATGGTTTCTTTGTAAGTTTAGGTGTTTAAATTTGTAAATTGATGTTTAAATCTGATTCTTATGCTCAATTTCAATTATGATAACTTATGGTTGAACTTGATTTTAATATTTTCTTATCTTGATTCTTTTGCGAGGATTCTCATTGTCCTTACGCTTAAGGCTACTAATTTCACTACTTTCATCATCACGGTTCTAAGGTTCTAAGGTTGTCGAGTCTTTGTTGCAACTTTCCAAAGCATTTGAGGTTAGTTTCAATCTGGTTTTGCTTGGTTACTTTCATCATATCTATAATTGAGATGTTTGTTCACGGAAATTGAGATGTTTGTTGCAACTTTCCAAAGCATTTGAGGTTACTTTCATCATATCTATAATAAATCCATCATAACATAATATAATCACTTACACTATGGTGAATGAAATGAATATATATAACATCAAATAATAAATTAATCGATGTCCAGTAAATTAAATATAACATGACATAGCTACTTAAATTACAAATCTTGAATTAAACAACCAATAAGTCAATACAAAAACTAATTAAACGTAATTACATAAAGCTTTTCTTAAAATTCAAAACCCTAAAACTTAAACCCATAAAATCCTTAATCCATTAATCCTAAATCCCTAAACCATAAACCCTAAACCCTAAACCCTAAACCCTAACCATAAACCCTAAACCCTAAACTTTAAACCCTAAACCTTAAACCCTAAACCTTAAACCCTAAACCCCAAACCTTACACCATTGAAACTTTAACCCTTTAAACCCTAAATCCATAACTTATAAACCCTAAACCCCTACACCATTAAAACCCTAACCCTTAAACACTAAATCTTTAAAACCCTAAACCTTAAACCCTTAACCCCTAAACCCTAAACCCCTAAACCTTAAACGCCTAAGTCTTAACCCTTAACCCTTAAACCCCTAACCCTTAACCCTAAACCCCAAACACCTAACCATAAACCCTTAACTCTTAAACCCTTAACCCTAAACTCTAAACCCCTAACCCCTAACCCTTAACCACTAACCTATAACATTTAACCACTAAAATTTTAAGTTAATATCAAACTGTATAAATTTAAGAAAAAGATTCAAAGTATATAGGCTGGAAACCTGACGGGTTGCCTTATATCTCACTGTCAGATATAACGGATCCTCCCTAGGTGTAACAATGCCACGTACGATGGATCTTAACGAAACACCAAATTAAATATCGAAATAATGTAACATTTATTAAACCCTGAAACCCTACACCATTGAAACCCTAACCCTTAAACACTAAATCCTTAAACCTTAAACTCTAAACCCTAACTTTTAACCCCTAATCCTAAACCCTTAAACCCTAAACCCCTAAGTCTTAACCCTTAACCCTTAAACCCCTAACCTGTAACCCTAAATCCCAAACCCCTATCCCATAACCCCTAACTTTTAAACCCTTAACCTTAAACCCTAAACCCTTAACCCTTAAACACCTAACCCTTAACCCTTAAACCTCTAACTCGTAACCCTAAACCCCAAACTCTTAACCCTTAACCCTTAAACCTTAAACCCTAAACCCTTAACCTTAAACCCTAAACCCCTAAACCTTAAACCCCTAAATCTTAACCTTTAACACTAAACCCTAACCCTAAACCCCTAACCCCTAACCCTTAACCCCTAACACTTAAATCTTTAACCTTAAACCCCTAACCCCTAACCCTTAACCACTAACCTATAACATTTAACCACTAAAATTTTAAGTTAATATCAAACTGTATAATTTTAAGAAAAAGATTCAAAGTATATAGGCTGGAAACTGACGGGTTGCCTTATATCTCTTGTCGAGATATAACGGATCCTCCTAGGTGTAACAATGCCACGCACGATGGATCTTAAAGAATACATAACTTACCTAATTTTAATATCAAATTGCATAAAATACATAAGTTGACGATTAAATTTAATAACTTACATAATTTTTCCTTAATATCAAACTTCATAACTTACATAAAACTTAAGAAAAAGATTCAAAGTATATAAAGGTTGAAACTCGACGGGTTGCCTTATATCTCCTTGTCGAGATATAACGGATCCTCCCTAGGTGTAACAATGCCACGTACGATGGATCTTAAAGAATACATAACTTACCTAATTTTAATATCAAATTGCATAAAATACATAAGTTGACGATTAAATTTAATAACTTACATAATTTTTCCTTAATATCAAACTTCATAACTTACATAAAACTTAAGAAAAAGATTCAAAGTATATAGGCTGGAAACCTGACGGGTTGCCTTATATCTCACTGTCAGATATAACGGATCCTCCCTAGGTGTAACAATGCCACGCACGATGGCTCTTAAAGAATACATAACTTACCTAATTTTAATATCAATTTTCATAAAATACATAAGTTGACGATTAAATTTAATAACTTACATAATTTTTCCTTAATATCAAACTTCATAACTTACATAAAACTTAAGAAAAAGATTCAAAGTATATAAATTTGGAAACTGACGGGTTGCCTTATATCTCATTGTCGATATAACGGATCCTCCCTAGGTGTAACAATGCCACGTCACGATGGATCTTAAAGAATACATAACTTACCTAATTTTAATATCAAATTGCATAAAATACATAAGTTGACGATTAAATTTAATAACTTACATAATTTTTCCTTAATATCAAACTTCATAACTTACATAAAACTTAAGAAAAAGATTCAAAGTATATATTTGGAAACGACGGGTTGCCTTATATCTCCATCGAGATATAACGGATCCTCCTAAGTGTAACAATGCCACGTCGATGGATCTTAAAGAATACATAACTTACCTAATTTTAATATCAATTTTCATAAAATACATAAGTTGACGATTAAATTTAATAACTTACATAATTTTTCCTTAATATCAAACTTCATAACTTACATAAAACTTAAGAAAAAGATTCAAAGTATATAATTTGGAAACTGACGGGTTGCCTTATATCTCACTTGTTAGATATAACGGATCCTCCTAAGTGTAACAATGCCACATCGATGGATCTTAAAGAATACATACCTTACCTAATTTTAATATCAATTTTCATAAAATACATAAGTTGACGATTAAATTTAATAACTTACATAATTTTTCCTTAATATCAAACTTCATAACTTACATAAAACTTAAGAAAAAGATTCAAAGTATATAGGCTGGAAACCTGACGGGTTGCCTTATATCTCACTGTCAGATGTAACGGATCCTCCCTAGGTGTAACAATGCCACGTCGATGGATCTTAAAGAATACATAACTTACCTAATTTTAATATCAATTTTCATAAAATACATAAGTTGACGATTAAATTTAATAACTTACATAATTTTTCCTTAATATCAAACTTCATAACTTACATAAAACTTGAGAAAAGATTCAAAGTATATAGGTGGAAACACGACGGGTTGCCTTATATCTCCTTGTCGGATATAACGGATCCTCCTAGGTGTAACAATGCCACGTCGATGGATCTTAAAGAATACATAACTTACCTAATTTTAATATCAAATTTCATAAAATACATAAGTTGACGATTAAATTTAATAACTTACATAATTTTTCCTTAATATCAAACTTCATAACTTACATAAAACTTAAGAAAAAGATTCAAAGTATATATTTGAAACACGACGGGTTGCCTTATATCTCACTATCGATATAACGGATCCTCCCTAGGTGTAACAATGCCACGTCGATGGATCTTAAAGAATACATAACTTACCTAATTTTAATATCAATTTTCATAAAATACATAAGTTGACGATTAAATTTAATAACTTACATAATTTTTCCTTAATATCAAACTTCATAACTTACATAAAACTTAAGAAAAGATTCAAAGTATATAGGTTGAAACTTTGACGGGTTGCCTTATATCTCACTATCGATATAACGGATCCTCCTAGGTGTAACAATGCCACGTCGATGGATCTTAAAGAATACATAACTTACCTAATTTTAATATCAATTTTCATAAAATACATAAGTTGACGATTAAATTTAATAACTTACATAATTTTTCCTTAATATCAAACTTCATAACTTACATAAAACTTAAGAAAAAGATTCAAAGTATATAGGTGGAAAAACCGACGGGTTGCCTTATATCTCATCATCAGATATAACGGATCCTCCTAGGTGTAACAATGCCACGTCGATGGATCTTAAAGAATACATAACTTACCTAATTTTAATATCAAATTGCATAAAATACATAAGTTGACGATTAAATTTAATAACTTACATAATTTTTCCTTAATATCAAACTTCATAACTTACATAAAACTTAAGAAAAAGATTCAAAGTATATATTTGGAAACTGACGGGTTGCCTTATATCTCCTTGTCGATATAACGGATCCTCCTAGGTGTAACAATGCCACGTCACGATGTGTCGTAACCATTTTTGGGGTGAAGCGGTAAAGCACGCGGTCGACTCGACTTTTGAAAAAAAGAAAAGGAAAGGAGTCGCCACCGATCTTTATTTGGTGTGATCGGATCACCTTTGTTTTAATAAAACATTTAATTTTCCACGAACTTTGAGAAAACGGGTTCGGAGGTTGATTACGTGCGAGGAAGGATTAGCACCCTCGACACGCCCGAAATTGGTACCAAATTGATTGAGTGATGTCCTATTTGTTGAAAACTTAAAAGGGATTCGAAAATACAATGCTTTTTATTTTTAAAATTGGGAGGGACGTTAAGGCCTTCTTATTTTCGAAGAGGTAAAGCATCACGTCCAGTAAGTTAGGCGCAATACTTTAAACTCCCGAAACTAAGCTTGCCTTTTGAAACTTGGTTTTTATTTGAAGAGGATCTTCCGTTATTCGTCAAATGAGAAATCGGAACCCAGTAAGTTAGGGCTCGATTTCCCGAGATTTCAAATACGGAAGGTTGCCTCTATTTTAGGAAAAGGAAACTTATCCCGAAGTATCTAAGTGTCGAGTCCAGTAAGTTAGGGCACGACATTTCAAATTTTCGGGACTAAGTATTTTGTTTTGAAACTTAAATTGTGATTCCGAAAAAGGATGTCCCGTTGTTCAGCTTAAATGAGTAAAACCGGAACCCAGTAAGTTAGGGCTCGATCTTCTCGAATTTTCAAATACCGAACATCATCTTTATTTTGAAAATTTAATTGATTAATATTAGACAAAGTAATGATACAACAAATAAAACGAATATATGAATAAATCTAATTCTCATAAATAAATGAATGAGCAACTAAATAATGACACAAGGTTGACGATAATAGGACTTTAGAAACAAATAGAATGATAATAATAACAGGAATAAGAAAATAAAGAATATGATACGTAAATGAATAAATTGCTTTAAAGTACTAAAAGAGTAAAGAGCGATGAACGAATAAACAATAAGTAAATGAAACGATAATAAATAAAATAATAAGAAATGAATAAAATAAAAATTTATAAATGGTGAAAATTAAAAAAATGGAAATCAATTCAAATTAAATAATTGTAATAATAAAAATAATGATATATTAAAGAGAATGATGCATTGATGAAGCGAATAATAAAAAAGGGGTGAATAAAGCAATAAATAAACAAATAAGAGTAAAATGAAAATAATAATAATAATAGTATTAATGGTAAGAAATGGAACAACAATGGTAATAATAATAATAATAATGCAAATATAATAGTAAATAAATAAACAAGAGTAAAAATGAAATGATAATAATAGTAATATAATAATAATAATAATAATAATAATAATAATAATAACGATAATATCAATAATAATAATATGGTGATAATAAAATAATAAAAATAACAATAATAAATATAATAGTAAATAAATAACCAAGAGTAAAAAATGAAATGATAATAATAGTAATAATAATAATAATAGTAATAATAATAATAATAATAATAATAATAATAATAATAATAATAACCATAATATTAATAATAATATAGTGATAATAGTAATAATATAAAAAAAATGCGATTCAAACTGAAAAGGATTGGATTGAAAATAAAACGAAATTTCAGGGGCAATCTGAAATAAAAATCACAAAAGGGATCGATTTGAACGCGCCGAGGGAACAGAGGGACCATGCGCGCAAATAATCCTTCAGGCCGAAGCTTACAGCAACAAGGGGGACCAAATTGGAAGCAGAACCAAATGCTCGGGCCAAATTTAAAACAATAAAAAAGTTAATCGAAAATAATAAAAAGGCGGAAGGACCAACTCCGCAAATAACCCCTTTAACAGAAACACGCGGATCCTCCGTCGGGTGGTTGTGTCAGCGGATCTCGCCAAAAGCAGCGTCGTTTGAGTGCAGTATTCGACCCCAAAACGGCGTTGTTTTTGGGTCCTATTTAAGCCCAAAAATCCCTCAAAAAATCATTTTTCAGCCTGATTTAAAAAAAAAATTTCTTTCTTACTCTCTTCTCTCTGCCAAGGGGGGGTGGTGCGATTTCCGGCGAGGGTCGCCACTGTCACGCTGTTCTTGGCGTCGAACTCAAACCACCATACGGTGGCCGGAAAAGGTAAGAAATTTTTATTTTTTTATTTTATCCTTTTTTCCTTTTAGACTATTATTTATATGCATGTGTATATCAAAAAAGACGAAAAAAAATAAAAATAAAAAACAAAGATTTACCTTTTCTCTTTTACGATTTTTGTTCAAGTTCTATTCTTGAGTTTGTATTTTTTTGCTTCTATTCTATTTGATGCTCTATATTTTTTGAGAAGAAAAAAACCTTAAAATTTCTTTTTTGATTCGTATTGATGTAAAAAGAAAGCCTCTTTTTTGCAATAATACTCTCTGTTTTTCCCTCCCGAAAGGAACCCCCCTTTACAATCGTTTTTCTCTCTATTTTTTTTTGAAAAAGCCCTCCTTTTTTTTATATTTTCTCTCTGTTTTTTCGAAAAGCAAAAGCCTCCCTCTTTACAATGTTTCTTGTGGCTTTATAGCCAAAACTGAATAAAAAAACAAATTGTTTCCTGCTTTGCTGTGCTGTTGCGTATTTCGTCTTTGTTTTGCAGGTTACGGGCGGAGGAGCTGGTCGGACGGAGGCGCAGAGAGTAGCGGGGTCAAGTCGAGGTCGAAGGCTAGGGTTTTCTTTGTTTTTTTCTGTTTTGTTTTTTTTTCTTTTTTTGGTTTTCTGAGTTGGGTTGGTTTTTTGGGCTTGTATTTTGGTTTTTTTTTTTATTTTGTTAATGGGCCCCAGTTTTTGATTGGGCTTGTAGTTAATTTTAATGTAATTGGGTTTGTTGTTTGATTGTTGGGGCCTGGGCAATTTGGGTTCTACAGCTGCCCCTCTTTGCTCATTGTCGTGTAACAATAATAGAGCAAAGACTCAAAGAAGCCCAATATTGCCCGGCCTCGCCGAGTCTTGGCCTCTCAGGTGCTTTTCATCAAATAGCCTCATCCTGATCCTCCACACCTTGTTGCTTTGATCCACTTCACCGATATGTGGCTTCAATCTGCTCTTGCTGCGATTTCAATAGGATGTGACTTGTTTATTTTCGATCTGATGCATCTTCAGAGAGATGAGGTCTTTGGTCTTCAGCCTATACCACTTCTAGTTAAGGCAATAGGACTAAAGCTTAACCATGCTCCCTACTGATTAGGGACAAGAATTACAAATTTTTGACCTATTCCGCTGCTGGTCAGGGACATAGGACAGTGGCCTAAATCATGTTCTCTACTGGTTAGAGAGCCGAGATTCACCTTCGATCTTGCCCCACTGCTGGTTAGGGCGACAAGATCTACAATTGTTGGCCTATTCCACTGCTGGTCGGTGGCAATAGGAGGTGGCTGTAATCATGTTCTCATTGGTTAGAGAGCAGATTCGCCGATCTTGCTCCACTCTTGGTTAGGCGACAAGATCTACAATTTTGGCCTATTCCACCGCTGGTCGGTGGCAATATGACAATCTTCAACCTATTCCATCACTGGTCGATGGCAATAGGACAATCTTCAACCTATTCCATCTTTGGTCAATGGCAATAGGACAATCTTCAACCTATTCCATCACTGGTTGATGGTAATAGGACAATCTTCAACCTATTCCATCTTTGGTTGATGGTAATAGGACAATCTTCAACCTATTCCACCACCGGTTGATGGCAATAGGGCAATCTTCAACCTATTCCACCACCGGTTGATGGCAATAGGACAATCTTCAACCTATTCCATCATTTGGTTGATGGTAATAGGACAATCTTCAATAGTGTTGCTACAGTCCTTTAGGGACATATCACGTAGACTCAATTTTGTGTTTATGCCAAATGGTGAGGATGCTATGGTCGAATGACTCAAATGCTCCTAACCGTGTGATATGGATGACACCTACATGGATGCGTAATGTCATGAGAATGATGATTTTTCGTTAAGATGCAATGATTGTAATAAATCGAATGCTCCTAACTAGATGATATTATGGAGGACATTTGTAGGATGTTATGAGAATAATTTATTATTATTATTTTGTTTTAAAAGATCGAGTCGTAATTGCTCTTTTCATTGTCGAGGTCACCAGATGACGCAATTTTTCGTCGATACCTATGTCGAGAGTCTGGGAGACAGTCATGATTTTAGGCTCCTCTTCCTTGAGCGTTTCCAACCCCTAAGTGCGGTGGTTCCTAAACAATGTCTTGTTTTAGGTTCCTCTACTGTTTAGAAGCTTCGAGTAATAGGCGGGACTCGTTTCATGGGAGCATTATGGGTCAATGGGTTGTTATTTCAATTGCGCATAACTCAAAGATTTAAAATAACAATGGAATTTATAAAGAATGGAATTGGATTAATTCAACAAAAGTAAACATTATTGGAGTACAAAAATGGGTAAAAGAAAAAAGTAGGTGCCCAGATATCGCGATGACTGGCTTCACCACCGGATCCTTAGAAGATCATTTGAGCTGAATAGGCGTTGGGAGATCTGCAGTGCTTTGTAGATGTTCCGAGGTGTAACATTCATCCTTTTGCTAATTCTGGGGGAAAAGATTGTCGCATACCTCCTTTTTCGTGCTAATTTGGGCCGCCCTTATCGGGTTTTCGACTCAAAGCCCCTTTGGTCTCAAAGCGCCCTTTACGGGTTTTCACTTCGGCCTCTCCGTTTTTTTGTTGTTTTTTTTTTGGTAAAGCGCCTTTTTCGGGTTTTCACTTTAGCCTTTCTCCTCTTCAAGCATAATATTTCTTAACTGAATCTGAATTTATGGGATTGGGTAGATTTTTCCCATCCATCTCGGCCAAAATTAATGCCCCTCCAGAGAAAGCCTTTTTCACCACATATGGTCCTTCCCAATTCGGCATCCATTTCCCTCTGAAATCCTTTTGTATGGGAAGGATCTTTTCAAAGACGAGATCCCTTTATGGAATTCCCTTGGCGAACTTTTTGTTGTAAGCTCGCATCATTCGCTTTTGGTACATCGACCGTGATGGATAGCCCTCAATCTCTTTTCTTCAATTAAGTTCAACTGATCATATCGAGCCTGGATCTATTCAGCTTCATCCAGCTTCACTTCTGACAATACTTGAAGAGAAGGTATTTCCACTTCGATAGGTAGAACTGCCTCCATCCCATAGACCAATGAGAAAGGTGTTGCCCCAGTAGAGGTTCGGACGGACGTTCGATAAGCGTAAAAGCATGACGGTAATTTTCATGCCAATCCTTGTAAGTCTCGATCATCTTCCCACTATCTTTTGATGTTTTTGTTGGTTGCTTCCACTGCCCAATTCATTTTTGGGCGATACGGTGATGAATTGTGGTGTTTGATGTTGAATTGGCTACAAACCCCTGCTATCGTGCTATTGTTTAAATTCAGTGCGTTGTCTGATATGATCCTCTCGGGCATTCCATATTGACAAATGATTTTCTTCTTCAAAACCGCTAATCGCCGATTTAGTGATGTTGGCATATGAGGCGACCTCTACCCATTTCGTGAAGTAGTCGATGACCACAAAGATGAATCGATGCGGATTCGATGCCTTCGGAGATATTGGCCCAATGACGCCCATGCCCCATATGGAAAATGGCCATAGAGAAGTCATAACATGCAAAGGTGACGGGGTACATGAATCTTGTCTCCATAACTGCATTTATGACATTTTTGGCATAGTTGATCTGATCTCCTCCATGGTGGACCAATAATATCCGAACCTCATTATTTGTCCGCCATTGTGAAACCATTAGTGTGAGTTCCATGACACCTTCGTGGACTTCTTCTAGGATTAACTTAGCTTCCGCAAGGCCCACACACCTTAGCGAGACTTGATCTTTCCTTTTCTTGTATAAGACTTCTCCATCCAAGACGTAATCACATGCTAATCTCCTCGGCTTTTTTTTTCATCCTCGTGGCTTGATCGAGGTACTCACGATTCTTCACATACCGCAATATATCGTGGTACCATGGTGGGCCAATTTTCCTTCTTCCTCGACATTGTAGCAATGGGTGGGGCCTCATAAATGCTCATTTGTATAGGTCTCATATCCTCCTTGTTGTTTGCTCGTACCATAGAAGCCAATGTGGCTAGAGCATCGACCATCGATTTTGTCCTTGGTAAATAAGCGAAAGTGATGTCATCGAACTCTTTGATTAGTTCTTGGACCAATCTTTTGTATTCGACCAATTTGGGATCTCTCGTCTCCCATTCTCCTTTAAGTTGATAAATTACCAACGCGGAGTCCCCGTATACTTCCAGCACCTTAATTTTGCGTTCAATAGCAAAGACGGATGCCCATGATACAAGCTTCATACTCGCCATATTGTTTGTACAATCAAAATCCAATTCTGGTAAATGGGTAATGATCTCCGCTTGGGGACACCAGGCGCCCCAATTCCATTGCCGTAGCGTTCGATGCCCCGTCAGTTCGGTTTCAAGGACGACTTTTCGTGGTATCTTCTTCAATGGTCGCCACGTACATTAGGTCTTCATTAGGGAAATCAAAGTCCGGGGCTCATAATCGCGAGCTCTACTAGCCGTAAAATCCGCTATTGCACTCCCTTTTATCGCTTTCGGTTTACATAAACTATGTCAAACTCGAAAGTAAAATTTGCCATCGGGCCATCCGTCCATTCGAGTAGTTGACTCCATTAGATATTTCAATGGTCTAGCTTGAGATGAGCAGTCGTATAATACAACATGTCTTGCCTCGGTCTCCGAAAGTTGTCGGACCAAGGCGCAACATATTTTCTCAATCGGTGAGTACCTTGTTTCACACTCGGTGAACTTTTTGCTAAGGTAGTATATTACTTTTCTTTCTTTCCGATTCATCATCTTTGGCCGAGCACACATCCCATTGAATTATCAAGTACCGTCAAATAGAGGATTAATGGCTTCTCCGGATTAGGCGGCGTCAATCTTGGAGGATTGGACAGTATCGCTTTACTTTGTCGAAGGTCTTCGACATTCCTCGTCCCCACACACTTGGTTGTGTTTTTTAAGAAGGCGAAATATGGGATCACATTTCTCGCTTAGTTGTGAAATGAACCGAGCAATGTAATTTAATCTTCTTAAGAAACCTCGAACTTCTTTTTTGCGCACGAGGTGGAGGCAATTCTTGTATAGCCTTGACTTTGTGCAGGTCAACCTCAATCCCCTTTCACCGACTATAAATCCTAGCAGTTTCTCGACTGGCTCCAAAGGTACACTTCACAGGTTAAGCTTGATTGGACTTTCCTCAACCTCAAAAATAATTTCCTTAAGACTTGGATATGCTCCTTTTACGTCCGAGACTTGGCAATCATATCGTCAACGTAAACCTCGATTTCCTTGTGCATCATGTCATGGAATAGGGTCACCATGGCTCTCTGATATGTTGCTCCCGCGTTCTTCAACCCAAATGGCATTACCTTATAGCAAAAGGTTCCCCATATGGTTATGAATGTGGTTTTATTCATGTCTTCAGGAAGCATCTTTATCTGGTTGTATCCTGAGAACCCATCCATGAACGAGAACAAGGAATAACCTGCCGTATTGTCCACCAAGGTGTCGATATGAGGTAACAGAAAGTTGTCCTTCGGGCTAGCCTTGTTTAGATCTCTCGTAGTCCACACACATTCGTATTTTCCCATCTTTCTTGGGGACGGGGCGATATTGGCTACCCATTCGAGTACTTAACCACTTGCAAGAACCCTGCACAAAGCGCTTCTTTACCTCCTCTTTTATTTTCAAGAAACATCCGGCCTCATCCTCCAAGTTTCGTTGGTGGCTTGTATTATTCTTTTATGGGCAAATGGTGTACCACGATATCAGTGCTTAACCCGGGCATGTCTTGATATGACCATGCGAAGACATCCTTGAATTCTTGGAGTAACTCAATGAGATCTTGCTTTGTCTCTGCGGTGATACTGGCTCCAATCTTTACTTCTTTCTTTTCCTGTTCATCTCCTAGATTCACTATTTCCACTGATTCTTTGTGAGGTACGATTTGTTTCTCCTCTTGTTCTACCATCCTTAACAGTTCAGGAGCTAAATCACAGCCTTGGTCATCTCCAAAATCCTGAAAATCTTCCGCACCCATATCTTGCTCAAAAGGACATTCTGAGTCATCGGTAGCGTTACTCAAATCATTGATATCTGGAGACCTGTTATGGAAATGAATAAAGGCTCATAGGATCATAGAATCTTGGCATGTTTATTGGTATGATAAATGAAGAATAAAAATGTTTAGAAGAATATTTAAAGAAAGAATAATGAATGAATGAAATAAACATAAAAGAAAATTTGCTCAAAAGATAGCGGAGATGTATTTCATTGAAAATAACAATGGCTTATACAAATTCATGTTTCACAAAAGGGGTTCTTATTGCTTCTAGACTTAAAGCAATAAGTGTGTTCCGAGTATTACTTTGAATAAGTTCTAAAGGATATAGGAATCTCCTCCGCGTCCAATTGTCTAGAACGCTACCCTACCATAAGGCGGATCCTATTTGATTTTCTTCCTCAATTTTCCCCTCAGATATAGCGTTGACATGCACGATCTCTTCATTTTGTATTTCTCGTCCCGGATGGATAACCCCTCCTGATACAAAGGTCTCATGAATATGAGGGATTATCATCGGTTGCCACTTCATCTCATCTCCCCTCAGACGTGCCTTCCTTCTTTCTTGCTTCTTTTCTGACTCTTCTCTTTTTTGTTTTGCGTTTGGCTTGAACCCTAGACCGAAGAAGTCTCGCTTTTCTTTTAGTCTTGGGACCTCGATTTCTCCTTGAGGTACCTTCCAAGTCCTTTCTCCGCATGCTCCATTCCCGACCATCAGTTGTAGACCCATTCTCGTGGTTTTGGATAATTGAGGCACTTTGGGACCTTATTCCCCTCAGCGACGAATATTGCGTTGACAAATTCCAAAGAACGGAAGGAACACTCGATTGCTTCATCGTTGGCTTCTAAATAGGGTGCATTGTTTGCTACAGTTGCGATGATGTCCTCTTCAGCATTTATGGTTATTAGATGGCCCTCGAGATTAATTTCAACTTTTGGTGCAATGATGAGGGCCTTGCCCGCCGAAAGTGTATCCAAGGTCTCCTCGAAGCGGTTATAAGGCGGTGGATATCCATCACAATAAAGTCCACCTTATATGTGCCCGGTCCAATTAAAGAGGTACTTGATCCTTCCCATGACTTTCCTCTCGGTTCCATCGAACGCCTTACTATGTTGTGGCGAGCCTTCATATGAGAACTATCAGCGGTAATCGATTCGATTGTCGATAGTGGTAGAACATTGAGACTGATCCATTATCGACTAGTACCCACGGTAATGTGTATCCCTTGCATCGTGTGGTAATGTGGAGAGCCTTGATGGAACCCATACCTCCGGAGGAATCTCATCATCATTAAAGAAAATGAAGTTATCGGCACTTATGTTACTAACTGTGCGATCCGACTTGTTAGCTGTTATATCATTCGCAACATAAGTTTCGTTCAATACCTTCATCGGTAGCGTTACGGTGTGCTTCAGAGCTCAATAGTAAATCTAGCACCGATATGCGAGCCATTTGTTTATGTAGCCGCTCTCGATTAATCGTATTCACTATGCTTCAGAAACTTTAAGAATTCCCTAGCTCTTCCTCCTTTACTGGCTCGTTTATATGTGCCTCTTGCTTGGTCCCTTTTTCTTTCTTTTGTTCGCCCGTCAAGTTTTTCCCTCTGGAATGCTCCGTCTTTGTGTTTGACAAGTCGTAGCGCTTTTCACTGCGCGTGTAGGAGCCTTCCTCTTTTGTAGTGTTGGGCGAATCTCCCTTCTCAGGAATCGTCACATTGCAGTTATAATTCCAGGGGACCCTCTTGTCATCTTTATATGAAAAGGTTGCCGGTTTTTGGATCACGATCCTTGGATACTCCTGGCTCTCTTTTGTTGATGGACCTCCCTTTTCAGGAATCGTTACGTTGCAATTATAACCCTCGAGAGTCTTTTGGTTGTCTTCAGATGAAAGAGTAGTAGGCTTTGAATCACAATTTTACTCACGCCTTTTGATCGGAGATGGTGACTAAGGATGGCTCACCTCGAGGCTTTTCTTCACGACTCATCCTCCAACGCGAGATGTTACCCTCTTTCGGCCTTCATTACTTTCAAAGAATTCTAGCTCTTTATTGTCCATCGTCTTTGTATCAAAGCATTCTAAACTCGGTGCAACTTTGGATTTCGTGCCCTTCCGAGTCATGAAATTCACGACCCTTCGTGTTTCTTCATGTTCTTCCTTGGACATGTCACAACCAATCCCTTTTATCATTTCCTTCCGGCACTGTTTCATTGGGGTTTCACATCGAAATATCCCTTTTTACTCTTCTCCTCACATCTTCGCCTATCATGTTGACCCCGTGATTAGGTAGCGGGTGCCCCTTGCCAGAGGTGTCATCGACTTCTATAACTCCCATCTGGATCAGTCTTTCCACTAGTTTCTTGAAAGCGAGATGTTGCTTTATAGAATGCCCCACGATTCTCGCATGGTATTCATGACTGTATGCGTTCGCATCATACCACTTAGGGTACGGGGGTTGCAAGGGTTTTAAGTAATGGGGGGAGACAACGTGTGCGTCAAATAATTTCTGGTACATTTCCTTGTATGGGATCGGGATAGGCGTAAATTGGATTTTCTCCGTATTTTGCCTTCTCCTTGGACTCTGTCTAAAGGGGCTCTGATGATCGGGGGTCATAGTCCTTGGCTGGCTCACCGTAATAGGTTTTGAATAACCTTTACCTATGTTGTTTATATCACTCTCCCTCTTCTTCGGGACCGTCTTTCTAGTGCTTTCTCCAGCCTCTATTTTACCGCTTCTGATTGCATTCTCGATCATTTCCCCCGACAGCACAATATCAGAAAAACTTTTTGTGGCACTTCCAAGCATGTGATTAATGAAGGGAGCTTTCAGCGTATTGACAAACAGCATGGTTGTCTCTTTTTCTAGGAGCGGTGGCTGAACTTGTGTGGCTACTTCCCTCCACCGCTGGGCATACTGCCTGAAACTTTCGTTTGGCTTTTTCTCCATATTTTGGAGAGTGATTCGATCAGGAGCTATATCGGCTACGTGCCCGTATTGTTTCAGGAAGGCCTGTGCTAGGTCCTTCCATGACTTGATCTGGGTACGACTGAGCTGATTGTACCACTTGGCTGCGGCCCCGGCCAAACTATCCTGGAAACAATGGATAAGCAGTTGATCGTTGTTAACATATCCCGCCATCCGCCGACAGAACATCGTGATGTGCGCTTCAGGGCAACTGGTCCCATTGTATTTTTCAAAATCCGGGGTCTTGAACTTTGGCGGAAGTATGAGGTCTAGGACTAGGCTCAAGTCTTTAGCGTCCACTCCGTAGCGATGGTCGCAGATCTATTTCATTAAATTTTCTTCTAACCATTTGCAGCGATCCTCGAGTTGTTTGGGAAGGTTCGTTTTGCCTTATCCATTTCAGCCATTTCATCAAAGTCGGGACTATAGGGTTAGCCGGACCTTCTCCGGATTCTTGCTGAACCGATCGGAAAGTCGCCGGCATTGCGGTCTCAACACAGCACTTTGGCTCGATAACAAAAGCGTCCTTTGGGGACCTATTTTCGTGGTGCTTGGATATTTGGCGGGTAAATCCGGAGGGTGTTGTGGTCGTCATTATTCCACGAACTAGTAGCGACGCCTTTTCCTCGTTCATTGGCTAATAGTTGCGCCAACCGGCTCATCATGTTGTTTTGGGACTCTTGCATCCGTTCTATCATATCTTCTTTGGAGTTTCGTTATTTGCTCCTGCATCATTCTTGCATCTCCTTCGAAATTGTTCAAATCTTTGATCCATTTTCTTAGCACGAGTCCCGTAGTGATGTCCGGTTCCTGATTTCTTTTCTTCTCTCTTGTTTCTCTTTTGTTTCTCTGTTAATCTTAACCAATTAGGCTTCTTTTATAAACTTTAATGCATGTAATATGATGTAATGCAAATGCATGAATCTGGAAGAAGACATCGATTCGATCAACTTCATTTTAGAAAACTTTATTAGAAGGCAAAACCCTTTACATAAAGTAGATTACAAATACGTTCTAGCCCTAAGACCTAAGGTTTTGATTTTTCCAAGCGAGAGATTAGCTCTTCATCACGACCGGTGGTAGCCCATATCTCATGCCCACTATGTCGACCTCCTCACCAAAGTCATGGGTGATCGCCTACTTCTTGAATCTGGATTATTGCTTCTCCCATGAGGTAGTCCGGCTTGAACTTGCTCGCAAGAATGGTGAAGCTCTTCCTCCCAACGTCTTTCTCTTGTTTCCGGGAGCTCAATCCGGAGCTCGCTACTATGTAATACCGATTCTAATTCTTCAACCCTACCTTTCAGTTCCTTTATTCTGTTTAGGCTTGACTTTAGTTGGCTTTCCGAGTCTCGACTTCGGTAGTGGTGCAGAGATCGCCCAAGCTCAGCTATTCTAGCTTCTAATCCCTTTTTCTCTTTTGGTCTTACATCTCGCCCTTCTCTAAGTCTTCCTTCAAGGTCAGATTTCATGAAACTTTTCCTCCCAACTACTAACTTTGGCTCTTTCCTCTCGGACCTCTTGTTGCCACTGCTCTGAAGTTTTCCCTAATCCCGCATTCTTTATCGTTAAGCGCATCTTCTTGTACTCCATCTTCAAACTGTCTCGGTCTTCCTCTACTTTCTACTTTTCCTTTCTGAGTTTCTCAGCCTCTGATTTTTGACCGTCCACTTCTAATTGGAGGAGCATCTTTTCTTTCACCAACCTTTCTATCTTTTTCCCGAGTTCCGAGCTCATCCGTTCAAAATCTTGCTTCACGATCTCTAATTCTGATGGGACCACTTGCATGCATTCTTCTCTTGATCGGCGTATTCGGGTTTGGCTCAGAATGTTATCATTGACCCTCTTAGCCCTCCATTCAATATATTACGTGGTGGTCGTCCTCGGCCTCGTAGACAATCTTCTCATTCTGTGAATCTGATTCCAGGCACTAGAAATCTCTTTAACCCTTTTCTTATAGCTTCCCCCTTCATATGAAAACTTCGCATTAAGCTAGCCCGTATGTTGTTGGTACGAACTGCCTTGAACCATACTGCCTTAGGACCAGACAAAGGCGTTAGGCAATGGCACCCCAAATTCCCAATAGGGGAACCCAGTCAAAGCTTCCGCAACGATAAAGGATCCTGTCGGGAATCATCCAGGGAGCCTTCCACTCAATGTCGTCCTCTTGAAGGTTTTGAAAGATCGCGATCCAGTTTTCTTCAGACACATCCTCTCTTCTAGGCGTAGTTGCTATCTCTTCTAGTGGGGAGTACTTCTCTGACATGAACCGGCAAGACACTTTCTCTATTTTCCAAAAGTGACTATGGAACCAAGCCAATAACAGCTGCGCACACCCAATAAACCTGCCTTCACCTCTTCTCCGGCATGCGGTCAAGGATCTGAATGTTTCGGCTAAGATGGCAGGAACGGGTGTGACCCCTTTGTCCGGTAATTTGAATAAATCGATAACCCGTCAATGTGCCTTAAAGCTTTGGGGAAGATTACCAGGCCGTAAATACACAAGGCCAAGATGTCTATCTTTTTCTTCGTATCGGGATGCGCTAGAATCAGGTCTCTCAAACATATCCAGGGTATGCATTTACCTCGCCTTCTTCTACGCATTCTAGTGAGACCCTTTGTTCGCTCATTCCGGTGATATTCATCAACTTCTTCGCGAAGGTTGGGCCATTAACCGCCTTGGAATAAGCTTTGTCAACTTGAATTCTTGGGCAACGCAACAAGGTTGTATACTCTTCTACTGTGGGAACTAGATCCACTTTTAGAAGGAGAAACAAACTATAAGCGGCGTTCCGTAATCGGGTCATTGCTCGGAACAGTGCTTGTCTATTTTGACCTCAAGGTGTAAGGCGGTCGCCAGTAGGTACCATAGAACAGCTTGCTTCGCTTCATCATCCCATCGAGTCCAAATTTCTTTCAACTCGGAGCTCGCTTCTGCGTGACATCGATATTGGTGAAGTTCAGTAGCTCGGACACATACCCTTCGACTAAGCTATCTCTTTTTCTACTTGGCATTGTTTCGACCATATGCGAGACGGACGCATTGTCTTCTACTTTATCAAGGAATTCGCTTTCCATAACCGACTTCCCAACTCGAAACGGACCGTGAATCGATGTCTCTTTAAAATATGAAATGATATGCACAAAAAGAAACGCAAAGTTAGTACCATGGAATATAAAGCAAGTAAAATAAGCAAACGCCTATCCGGGTGACCACTAAGGTTTGCCATGGCTCTACCTAAGGTGGGCTCTTAGGGTTTGCTATATCTTGCTTAGTTCTAAAGTTCGAGGTACCGAACCAGTGATTCCTCGATCCTCACCCATTATAGGCTCATACGGACCGAGTTCGGTTTAGGGAATACATTTCCCTATGGCCATGCGAAGTGAAAACTTCACGGAGACATAGGTACGGATGTATTCAAAGCGATCCACTAGCCCATGCGGAGGTGAAAACCTCACGAAGGCATAGCTTCGCTCCCACTTAAGGGTGTGACCACAACGGTCATGCAATACAATGCCAAAATATTTACAAGGCTAATATTGAAGATCGTTAAAAGAAGCATGATTTTTCAAAACCATTTTAAAAGGACAAAATCAATCAATCTATGGCTTGACCCTCGCGTCCCCGATTAGAGTCGCCAAGTCGTAACCATTTTGGGGTGAAGCGGTAAACACGCGGTCGACTCGACTTTTGAAAAAAAGAAAAGGAAAGGAGTCGCCACCGATCTTTATTTGGTGTGATCGGATCACCTTTGTTTTAATAAAACATTTAATTTACTAAACAGTGCTTTTTGGTCCACGAACTTTGAGAAAAGCGGGTTCGAGGGTCGATTACGTCGAGGAAGGATTAGCACCCTCGACACGCCCGAAATTGGTACCAAACTGATTGAGTGATGTCCTATTTGTTGAAAACTTAAAAGGATTCAAAATACAATGCTTTTATTTTTAAAATTGGGAGGACGTTAAGGCCTTCTTATTTTCAAGAGGTAAAGCATCACGTCCAAAGAAGTTAAGGCGCAATACTTTAAACTCCGAAACTAAGCTTGCCTTTTGAAACTTGGTTTTTATTTGAAGAGGATCTTCCGTTATTCGTCAAATGAGAAATCGGAACCCGAGAAGTTAGGGCTCGATTTCCGAGATTTCAAATACGGAAGGTTGCCTCTATTTTAGGAAAAGGAAACTTATCCCGAAGTATCTAAGTGTCAAGTCCAGTAAGTTAGGGCACGACATTTCGAATTTTCGGGACTAAGTATTTTGTTTTGAAACTTAAATTGTGATTCCGAAAAAGGATGTCCCGTTGTTCAGCTTAAATGAGTAAAACCGGAACCCAGTAAGTTAGGGCTCGATCTTCCGAATTTTCAAATACCGAACATCATCTTTATTTTGAAAATTTAATTGATTAATATTAGACAAAGTAATGATACAACAAATAAAGCGAATATATGAATAAATCTAATTCTCATAAATAAATGAATGAGCAACTAAATAATGACACAAGGTTGACGATAATAGGACTTTAGAAACAAATAGAATGATAATAATAACAGAATAAGAAAATAAAGAATATGATACGTAAATGAATAAATTGCTTTAAAGTACTAAAAGAGTAAAGAGCGATGAACGAATAAACAATAAGTAAATGAAACGATAATAAATAAAATAATAAGAAATGAATAAAATAAAAATTTATAAATGGTGAAAATTAAAAAAATGGAAATCAATTCAAATTAAATAATTGTAATAATAAAATAATGATATATTAAAGAGAATGATGCATTGATGAACGAATAATAAAAAAAGGTGAATAAAGCAATAAATAAACAAATAAGAGTAAAATGAAAATAATAATAATAATAATAGTATTAATGGTAAGAAATGGAACAACAATGGTAATAATAATAATAATAATGCAAATATAATAGTAAATAAATAAACAAGAGTAAAAATGAAATGATAATAATAGTATATAATAATAATAATAATAATAATAATAATAATAATATCAATAATAATAATATAGTGATAATAAAATAATAAAAATAACAATAATAAATATAATAGTAAATAAATAACCAAGAGTAAAAATGAAATGATAATAATAGTAATAATAATAATAATAGTAATAATAATAATAATAATAATAATAATAATAATAATAACCATAATATTAATAATAATATAGTGATAATAGTAATAATATAAAAAATGCGATTCAAACTGAAAAGGATTGGATTGAAAATAAAACGAAATTTCGGGGGCAATCGAAATAAAATCACAAAAGGATCGATTTGAACGCGCCGAGAGAACAGAGGGACCATGCGCATAAATAATCCTTCAGCAAGCTTACAAAGAACAAGGGGACCAAATTGGAAGCAGAACCAAATGCTCGGGCCAAATTTAAAACAATAAAAAAGTTAATTGAAAATAATAAAAAGGCGGAAGGACCAACTCCGCAAATAACCCCTTTAACAGAAACACGCGGATCCTCTGGCCGGGTCGGGTCGCGCGCGCGGATCTCGCCAAAACGGCGTCGTTTCAGGGTCTGGTATTCGACCCCAAAACGGCGTCGTTTTCTGGGGCCTATTTAAGCCCAAAAATCCCTCAAAAAATCATTTTTCAGCCTGATTTAAAAAAAAAAATTTCTTTCTTACTCTCTTCTCTCGCCAAGGGGTGGTGCGATTTCGTGAGGGTCGCCACTGATTCGCTGCTGTCTGCGTGCCGAACTCGGCCACCACCCGGTGGTAGAAAAGGTAAGAAATTTTTATTTTTTTATTTTATCCTTTTTCTTTTAGACTATTATTTATATGCATGTGTATATCAAAAGACGAAAAAAAATAAAAAACAAAGATTTACCTTTTCTCTGCATTTTCGATTTTTGTTCAAGTTCTATTCTTGAGTTTGTATTTTTTGCTTCTATTCTCATTTGATGCTCTATATTTTTGAGAAGAAAAAACCTTAAAATTTCTTTTTTGATTCAGTATTGATGTAAAAGAAAGCCTCTTTTTGCAATAATACTCTCTTTTCCCTCCCGAAAGGAACCCCCCTTTACAATCGTTTTTCTCTCTTTTTTTTTTGAAAAAGCCCTCCTTTTTTTTATATTTTCTCTCTGTTTTTTCGAAAAGCAAAAGCCTCCCTCTTTACAATGTTTCTTGCGGCTTTATAGCCAAAACTGAATAAAAAAACAAATTGTTTCCTGCTTTGCTGTGTTGTTGCGTATTTCGTCTTTGTTTTGCGTGTTCTGGCGAAGGAGCTGGTCTGACGAGAGCTTGCAGAGGTAGGGGGGGTCAAGTCGAGGGTCGAAAGGCTAGGGTTTTCTTTTTTTTTCTGCTTTTGTTTTTTTTCTTTTTTGGTTTTCGAGTTGGGTTGGTTTTTGGGCTTGTATTTTGGTTTTTTTATTTTGTTAATGGGCCCCGCTTTTGATTGGGCTTGTAGTTAATTTTAATGTAATTGGGTTTGTTGTTTGATTGTTGGGGCTGGGCAATTTGGGTTCTACGATGGATCTTAAAGAATACATAACTTACCTAATTTTAATATCAATTTTCATAAAATACATAAGTTGACGATTAAATTTAATAACTTACATAATTTTTCCTTAATATCAAACTTCATAACTTACATAAAACTTAAGAAAAAGATTCAAAGTATATAGGCTGGAAACCTGACGGGTTGCCTTATATCTCACTTGTCGATATAACGGATCCTCCCTAGGTGTAACAATGCCACGTCGATGGATCTTAAAGAATACATAACTTACCTAATTTTAATATCGGTTTTCATAAAATACATAAGTTGACGATTAAATTTAATAACTTACATAATTTTTCCTTAATATCAAACTTCATAACTTACATAAAACTTAAGAAAAAGATTCAAAGTATATAGGCTGGAAACTTGACGGGTTGCCTTATATCTCCTTGTCCGATATAACGGATCCTCCTAGGTGTAACAATGCCACGCACGATGGATCTTAAAGAATACATAACTTACCTAATTTTAATATCAAATTGCATAAAATACATAAGTTGACGATTAAATTTAATAACTTACATAATTTTTCCTTAATATCAAACTTCATAACTTACATAAAACTTAAGAAAAGATTCAAAGTATATAGGTTGAAACTCGACGGGTTGCCTTATATCTCACTGTCAGATATAACGGATCCTCCCTAGGTGTAACAATGCACGTACGATGGATCTTAAAGAATACATAACTTACCTAATTTTAATATCAATTTTCATAAAATACATAAGTTGACGATTAAATTTAATAACTTACATAATTTTTCCTTAATATCAAACTTCATAACTTACATAAAACTTAAGAAAAAGATTCAAAGTATATAGGCTGGAAACCTGACGGGTTGCCTTATATCTCACCGTCAGATATAACGGATCCTCCCTAGGTGTAACAATGCCACGTACGATGGATCTTAAAGAATACATAACTTACCTAATTTTAATATCAAATTTCATAAATTACTTATATAAATTATTAATTAACAATTTAGTCAGATAATTTATTGTCAACTTTAGACTTCAACAACTACGAAATGGATAGGAGTTGGATGAAATTGTCAAGGGTAAGCAACGGCTATCAAAATGGAGTAGAAACTTTTCTGAATTTCACATTTCAAAATGCAAGCCAAGAGAATATGATTCTTTGCCCGTGTAAGAAGTGTTGCAATATTAACTGGCATTATCGTGAAGTGGTCTACGAACATCTAATTGTTGATGGTTTTGTCCGGGGGTACAAAATATGGTTTTTTCATGGTGAGTCTACATCTAGGGAAGCATCTTCATCGATGAATCTGGGGTATTCTCATACTGCTTTCAACCAGAATGTTAGTGACGATAACATGGAAAACATGTTGCGGGATGCTTTTAATATGCGCAGTGATGGTTTCGGGTCATTTCCACCTGACTTGGGTGCAACCGATGATCACAATTTTGGAGGAAATACTTTCACCGAAGGGGAAAGAAGTGTACCGGATGAACAGCCAAATGAAGAAGCTGCGAGGTTCTACGCGTTACTTGGTGAAATGAATGAAGAACTGTATGAAGGATCAAAATTTTCCAAACTGTCATTCTGTATTCGTCTTTTTCACTTGAAATGTTTGGGGGGTGGACCGGAAACTCGTTCACAATGCTGTTAGAGTTACTGCAAGAAATGTTCCCGTTTGCAAAAATCCCTCGATCTTCCAAAGACATGAAGAAATTGATAAAGGATTTGGGCCTTGGATACAATAAAATTCACAGTTGCCCAAATGACTGCATGTTGTATTGGGGCGACCGCATAAACCAACAGTGCTGTCATGTATGCGGCCAATCCCGTTGGATTCATAGAAATACAGAGGACGGTAACGAGGACGAACATGGTACACAGTCAAAGAAGTAGCCAGTTAAGATTTTACGATATTTTCCCCTAATACCAAGGCTTCAATGGCTTTTCATGTCGTCCAAGACAACCGAATCAATGACGTGGCACCGTGATGGATGAACCGATGATGGGTTGTTAAGGCATCCTGCAGATTCTTTAGCTTGGAAATGTTTTGACTCCAAATTTCCAAGCTTTGCAAGCGATCCTCGGAGTGTGAGGCTTGGGCTAGCATCCGATGGATTTAACCCTTACAAACTTATGAGCACAACGTCTGATTATTTGGCTGTGGTGCTTGTTCCTACAATTTGCCTCCATGGGTTTGCATGAAACAATCTTGTTTTATCTTGTCTATGATTATACCGGAGAGAAAGGGTAGGGAATGATATTGACGTCTATTTGCAGCCACTTGTTGACGAGTTAAAACAACTATGGGCTGGTGTTCAGACATTCGATGCAATGAGAAAAGAGAACTTTAATTTACGTGTGGCATTAATGTGGACTATTAACGACTTTTCGGCTTATGCTAATTTATCTGGTTGGAGTACCAAGGGACATTATGCTTGTCCGTGTTGTGCTGTGCAGACATGTTCGCAATGGTTATATAATGGGAAGAAGTTTTCTTACATGGGGCATCGTCGGTGGTTACCGAAAAATCATACATTTAGATTTCAGAGTGCTCAATTTGATGGTACTGAAGAGTTTAGATCAGCTCCTTCGCAGACCAGTAGATCCGAAATATTGTTAATGTTGAAAGATATGAATTTCATTTATGGGAAGATGAATCAACCGGCAAACCCGCATAGAAAAAGAGGATCTAGGGATGAATCTGATGATGAATCTGATGAAGGGGATGATCCTAATGAGGCTGACTTGTGGAAAAAAAGAAGTATTTTTTTCGAGTTGCCTTATTGGGAGCATCAGATTTTACGCCATAACCTTGATGTCATGCATATAGAGAAAAATGTCTGCGAGAACATCATTGGGACTATTTTGAATGTCGATGGAAAATTGAAAGATAATCTTCAGAGTAGACTTGATTTAGTCCACATGGGAATTCGGCGTGAGCTTCATCCCCAAGCACTTAGAATATGAAATATCGATTGTCACCGCTATTTTTTCAATGTCGAAGACGGAGAAAGAAGTGTTCATGACGGTGTTGAAGGATATAAAGGTCCGGATGCGTATGCATCAAATATATCGCGATGTGTGAGTCTTAAGGATCAAGATTATATGGCTTAAAATCGCATGACTATCACATATTGATGCAAGACTTATCGCCAGTTGCTTTGTGGTGTTGTATGTCGAAAAAGGTGACGGCTTCGTAATTGAACCATCAAATATAATGAAAGTCATTTGTGGTAAAGTTTTGAATGTTCAAGAACTTGAGAGACGCAAGATCGAGCCGCATTAACTTTATGCAATCTGGAGAAGATATTCCGCCTTCCTTTTTCACTATCATGGTGCACTTGTTAATTCATCTCCGCGTGAAGCAATTCTTGGTGGACCTGTTTTCTATCGATGGATGTATCCCATTGAAAGGTCTTACTTTATTTGCAAAATATTCCTTCATTCACTAAATGCCTTTATTTCCAACTTTTGATAATGTTGTATATCGTGTTTAGGTTCCTTTCCAAATTGAAGTCATCCGCCGCAATAAGCGTTATCCGGAAGGATCAATTGCCGAGGATACTTGGCGGAGGAATGTATGACTTTCGTTCGAGGTATTTGGAAGATGTTGAAACAAGAATGAATGCAGACCAAGTAGAAATTTGGGCTCACAGATCATAATTTGGTGAAACTTATTTATTTCAAAGTTTGAGAACCGATCGGCAGAGTCAAAATTACGTAATTAGACGATAGATCGTGGGTCCAAGCACATCGACACGTTCTTTTCATCACGATTCAATGGAACCATTTCGAATCGTTCTACAATTTGATAAATACTCATCAATTATGATTTGTTTATCTTGAACAAAGTAAAACCTTTTTTCCGTAGTCGTACAAACAAATATTGAGAGCTCGTTCACGATCTCGAAGATTAAATCGACGAGAAATTAATAAGTTGTTCGTAGAATCATTCTATGAATGGTTAAGCCAAATGGTATGCAATTTAAATTTTTATTGACAAGTAACAATATTTTCTCATAATATTCATAATTACTCGATTTACTTTCGACTCAATAGGTTTGGAGTCGGAATGAAGTAAATGATGACGTTAAATGGCTTTCACAAGGTCCAAGCAGAATAGTTAAAAGATATAGTGGCTTCCTCATCAAGCGGATCTGATTTCATACAAGGTATCGCGAGAGATTGAGGAGAACTCAAAATTGTGGAATTGTTGTTAATTCTTGATTACAAGTTATGCTAGTGCTAGGGATGAATCCGTCGAGGGAATTTGGAATATTTTGGACTTATTATCGACATCATTGAGTTGGATTATTACGGTAAATGCAAAGTTGTCCTATTTCGAGGTGATTGGGCTGATGTGAATACGGCTCATGGAATTAAAACGATCAATATGGTTTTACAATGGTGAATTTCTCTCGATTAATTCACACCGGAGAACAACTGATGGACGAGCCGTATGTGTTTTCTTCTCAAGTTAAACAAGTTTTTTACTCGAAAGATCCAACTGATGAGGGTTGGTACGTTGTACTTCGAAACACCCCTAGAGACTTCTTCGACGTTGGCAGTGGAAGTAGAGATGACATAGTCGAAAGATCAGAAACTTTGCCTTTTCCAGAACAAGACTTAACTGAAAATATCCCTAGTACTAGTCAACAATTTCAATGGGTTCGTCAGGATGTGGGCGAAGATATTTACGAAATATGATGTAGTAAGATTTAACGATTTATTATTTATATGTAATAATATAATTTTTATGTTGGTCATGTTATATAATTTTCATGTGTACTGCAGGAAAAATGCCTAGAAGACGATTACGAGATTTAAATATTGTCCGCGAACCTCCAAATCCAGAAGAACCTAATAGTAGTGAACAGCAAACAGTTGTTGGATCTTCTACTCTGCCGGACATAGATGACGAGCCTGGAGAATTTCAAAGTAATGTTAAGTTTATTTTACATGCATGTTGAATTTTATTATTGATTCATTTTTTAATTTTAATATAATAATATATTATTTTTAATTTGAAGGTGGTGGGACGCATAAAGGTCGGGGACGTACATTACTTCAAGATTTATACGACTTAGAGCCTAACGATCGTGTTAAAGTAAGGAGAAACAATGATGGCCACTGTTGGATCTGAAGCTCATTGTTAGGAGGCTATTTGGGCATTTTAGCACGAAATTCCAATATGTTGCCCATTAACTACGAATCATGGCATCACATGCCTGATGCCAACAAAAATCAGGCCCTCGAAAATATTAAGGTAATAAAACGTGAATGTAATTTATAATACTTTAATTTAATTTTCATTTATATTAACTTTTTATACTTTCTTTTCTTCAGGGTAGATTTAATTTAGAGGTCTCTGATGACTATGTTAAGAAGACATTGGGTAAAAATGGAGAGACAATAAAAGCACCCTCAAAAAATAATATTTCAAGAAAGAGATAAGCCTCGACGAAAAATTAAGAAATGTTCCACCGGGAATGTTGAGGTACCAATGGGAAGATCAAGTTAGATTTTGGAATTCAAAAAAAGGAGAGGTATTACGTACATCTAAAATCGTATAAATTATTTGGTTTATAGTATTTACTATATATTAAATTCAAATTGCATTATGTAGGACCGTGAGCGAGTTGGGATAAGCAGATGTAAATGTAAATTCACGCTTACACGGGGTTCTAGAAGTTTTGCTTGTGTAGTGACGCCGAGATAATATAATTTATTAATTTCATCAAATATTAATTACTTTATACTATTAAATTATATTTTTCTCGCTAAAATGTAGGAAACTTCGATTGGTCAAAAAGTTGGACGCGTTGACTTTTTGACATTACGATAGAAAGAAGGATGGATCTCCGATGACATCCAAGTGCGTAAATTTTGGTATATTTACTTAATAAAATTTTATTTTTATAAATATTTCTACCATTTAATTATAATAGTTTAATTCATCGTTTATAGTTTTAAATTTATAATGTTAAATTATGTTGCATTCTTTCTTATTTATATATTTCGTTTCTAACTCTTTCATTGATTTATTAGGATAAACTAAAGGAGAAGAAGGCGGAGTATGAAGCGGTACCGCTTGATCGATAGTTCTGTTAATCTTGAGGAGATTGATAACAGAATTATTACAGATGTTTTGGGTCCTGAAAGGTACGACTGCTTCAACTGATAGTTCTGCTAATCTTTAGTATATTATTAATAGAATTATCACTGATGTTTTTGGTCTTGAAAGGTATGGTCGGGTTCGAATTAAAGGATCTGGAGTTACCCCGACCCAATATTTTGGATCCGCCTCCCAGCAGTACATGCCTTCCGGGGGTCAATCTCGTGCTGAAGTTCATAGGCTACAAAACCAGATAGCTCAGATGCAAGAGAGCACGGTTGAGCAGAGGCAGCAAATTGCCGATGTTCAAAGAAAATATGAAGAACTCCAGCAACAGCTTAGAGCAGATGCGGAAGCGGCACAAGCAAGGGAGGCGAAGAAGAAGAGAGAGAGGCAATTGCAAGTGCGAGGGAGGTAGAGGCAGCATCGATGCTAGCAGAGCAAAACAGAAAATACGAAGAGCTCCAGCACCAGACTGACCAAAGATATGATGCAGATGTTTCAGCAGTCGCAGAAACCGCCATCTTAGACATTTAGTTTTTCGTTGTAAGAAGTTTTGACATTATTACATTTAAACAATATTTTCGGTTATCATTCATTTAATTTATTAAATTTCAAGTATCATTTAGAATTAATGTAATTGTGTGATTTTTATGCTAAATTTTTGTTTTGTGTTGAAATTATATCTCGTTATTGGTTGGTTTTAGTGCAAGAGGGTATAATATTGAAAAATTTTATTTTTTAAATCAGACAAATTAGCGGCGTTTGTAGAAAAGCGCTAAATCTCAAGAATTTTTGCGGCATTTTTAGGAAAGCGCTAAAGCCCTCGACTTTTAGCGGCGTTTTGGGGTAGGCTAAAGCTATGACTTTAGCGGCGTTTTTAAAGCTATGACTTTTAGCGTTTTTGGAAAGCGCCGCTAAAAATCTGACTTTTAGCGGCGTTTTTGAAAGCGCGCTAAAGACTAACTTTTAGCGTTTTTATGGTAAAGCCGCTAAAGACCTCGACTTTTAGCGTTTTTTTTAAGTGGCGCCGCTAAACCTCGACTTTTAGCGGCGTTTTTGGCAAAGCACCGCTAAAGGCCCCGACTTTTAGCGGCGCTTTTATAACAAGCGGCGCTAAAGATTAGGATCTTTAGCGGCATTTTTTTTAGCATAAACGCATAAAAATTTCCGGCGGTAGTATAGCGGCGTTTTTGTGGCGCTTGAAAAGCGCCATAAATACTTTTTGTATGCTTATAAACGCGCTAAATGTCCAAAAATGCCGCTAAAAGTCTTTTTTATAGTGTTTGTTTATTTTATATATTTTAGTATTTCCTTTTATTACTTTATCATTTCTTACGTCATATTTATATTATTCCTAAGATATCTCGCATTTTATTTCTTTTATTTATATTTTAATATTTTATTGTTATAATTATAATGATTTTATTATAATGCTCCGTTGTTTAGTTATATTATCACATTCTCTCGTATAGTTATTTTATATTATTTTGTCATTACTTTCCCATGCATTAATTCAAGCATAACCGGTGGTTTTCATATTATACTCCAAATAAAATAAATATATATCGTTTAAGTATTGTACTCGCTATTATTTAAAAAAGAAAATTTTTAAAATAAAGCAATGTTTTGTTTTTGGAGATTTGAGAAATCGTACCCTAAGTTACGGGGTTTCAATTTTCTCGTTGAACTTATAAGTTTAATTAAACAATTGAATATCCTTTTGAAATTAAAATATACAAGTTTTAAAATAAAAATCAAAAGGCAAGCTTATTCTTGAGGGTTCAAAATGTCGTGTCCTAACTTGTGGGATGTGACATTTCATTATCTCGAGACGAGAGAGTCTTTAACATTTGTTTCGATTTATTGAAGCAATTTTTTTTTAAATTAACATTCATAAAAAAAAGGATTGTATTTTAAATTCTTTTCAAGTTTTCAATTTCCGACACTAAGACATTAATTAATCGATAGGTACCAATTTTGGGCATTACGAAGGTGCTAATCCTTCCTCGTACGTAACCAACTCCCGAACCCATTTCTTGAATTTTCGTAGACCCAAATCGTTGTTTTTGTAAATCTAGTCATTTATTAAACGATCAATTTACGAGGTGATCCGATCACAGTTAAATAAAAAAGATTGGTGGCGACTCTATTTTTGTTTTTAAATAAAAGGCGATAACCTTTTCAAAAAATGGTTTCGACACTATTTTTTTTTATGAAAGCAGTGGAAGTCTGCAATATGAACTAGTTTTTGAAATTAGAAATGTTGAAAACATGAGCCCAATGGGTTTTATTTCTAAATTTGTGCAGCAGTTTAAATGATTTGTTAAAAATATGAATCAGGACCATGAATCCACCTTTTCCTATGAACCCACCTATTAGCATAACACCAAATGCCCACTTACAATGTTGAAGCGTCAAAAATTTATTCTTGTTCTGTTTTTAGTATTGAGATTTCCTTTTTATTCTACGTTTGGTTGCAAAGAAATTAAAGGAAAAATGAAACTTGGATCTTGAGTTCTAAACTTATTATAGTCTTATCAAAAAGGTCGACTAATAGTGTTATACTGGTAGGTAGGCTTATCGGAAAGGGTGAGGTCATGATCATGATTCATCGTCGTCATTGTTGAATTCTCTCTTTTTAAAGAGGATTCAAATGTTGATGATGCTATCATTGGAATTTTTATGTTGTGAATAAAAAAAAAGTTTTGGACTAATTATGGACAAGCCCCTAACTTTAATCAAAAGTTAAAAAAATTGTCACATCAATAATTTGTTAGTGAATTAACGGAATTTTAACGATAGTAACTATTTTGAGTAATTATCTTAATTAGAGTAACTAAATTGAGACGCCATCATCATTAATAAATTAATGTTTTAATCAATATTTTTATTAAAAAGTGGTTTGACTCCTTTTGAGAGATTGATGGCTAAATTTGAATAAATAAATAAGAAATAAGAGTGAAATTGACAAAATATAATCATTGAAGACTAAATTTGTCACTATACCTAAAATTCTACTTAAAAGGCATTCCCTTCTCCTCAAGCAATGCTTCTCGACTTGAAAGACTTTAATTTGTCAAATTTAATTCAAGGATATGAATCTTTTAATTTTATCATTTTTTAAGGATTATTTTTACCATTTAAATTAAAACAATTTTAAATTATTAGGTGAAACTTTAATAAATATATTTGTTACATAATTTATTTTTTCATGTGTATCATAAATATATTTGTTCACATGGAAAAATAAAGGTAAAACAAAGAGGCGTAATTGTATCCTAGTTACAAATATACATACAATAAAAAAAAAGAATCCATTCAACACTACATGTTTCAATTATGTTGAAAAAAGATAATAAAATGAATAAATTTGTAACTAGTATAAAAAGCTATGTGCAGTAATTCATGTCACGCAAGAAATAATTCATGAGATTTTGCAAAGCAAAAGGGATATTAATTTAATTGCATTCCTTTGATGGACCTGCGATTATCTCCATACAAGCACAACCTTCTAACTACACACTTTTTATATTTGTTAGAAGGTCAGGCATTGATTTAAGCTTTCTGCACTTTGACAATGCAAGACGTTGAAGCTCGAGAAATCGAGTAAAAAATGAAGGTATGCTGATGTTCTGCGGAAGCGTGTAAAAGAGTATAATTATTGTATTAAAAAATCACACTAAGTTCAATTCTCAAGAAAGAGAGGTGAATCACAAGGATCACTTAAGTATCAGGTTTTTCCTAGACAGAATATCCCTCTATCGTCATTTAATAGCACAATAAATCACTACAATCACACTCACAAAATATGAAAATTCAATAACAAAGAACACCAGAATTTTAACGCGATTCGGCAAATTTTGCCTACGTCCTCGGGCACTACCAAATATATTTCACTCTAAAATTACAAGTGAAAATTTACAAATCGGAAGAGAGAACAATGCCTTAAGTAGAGAATGGCAAATTTTGGGATGATGAAAATGAGAAATGGTTAGGCCTATTTATAGTTGAAGTTCAAGGATTAACTTGCAAAGTACCTATACTAATAGGGACCAAAATTGCAATTATCCCATGCCAAATTTTAACCCAAATTAAATGTTCCTATTTTCGGTGCCTAATTCTGACATTCGGTGCAGCCATTATCTTTGACTTTTCAAAGATTAATTGCTGCTAATAATCTCCACCTTGAAGATTTGATTAGGATAATCTTATCTTCACACAATTCTTTCTACCTTTGCCAATAATACTTGATAGTGCCTTCTTCAACTGTTAAACTTGCAGGATATTAATCAAGTTCAAACAATGTTCGAACTTGGTTATTGTTACCATCTTGGTCATCATATCTGCGGGATTATCTGCAGTCTTAATTTTTGAAGACGAATTTTCCCCTCATCAATAATTTCCCGCACAAAATGGAATCGTACATCGATATGCTTTGTACGTGCATGATAGACTTGATTCTTTGCTAAATGAATAGCACTTTGACTATCAAAATACACGCTAATATGCTCCTGAATCAATCCCAAGGTTTTAACCATACCTTGTAACCAAATAACTTCCTTTATAGTCTCTGTTACAGCCATGTATTCAGCTTCTGTGGTTGACAATGCAATCAGAGATCGTAGTGTACACTTCAACTTATTGGTCATCCAGCAAGTGTAAACACATAACCGGTGGTTGATCTTCATTTGTCCAAATCACCAGCATAGTCAGAATCAACGTACCCAATAACACCTTCACCAAGTGTATTATCCTGCTTGAACAGTAATCCAACATCCACGGTTTTATGAATATATCGTAGAATCCATTTCACAGCTTGCTAATGTCCTTTTCCAAGATTATGCATATACCTGCTCACTATACTAACTGCATGTGAAATGCCGGGTCTTGTACACACCATTGCATACATCAAGCTACCCACTGCATTAGAATACGGAACTTGTAACATGTATTCTCGCTTTGTATTCGTCGAAGGAGATAGTTGTGCAGAAAGCTTGAAATGAGAAGCCAACGAGGTACTTACAGGTTTTGTCTGCTCGTTTATGCCAAACTGCTGTAATACCTTCTTCAAATACTACTTTTGAGACAAGCTAACTCTGCCATGAGCTCTATCTCTACATATTTCCATGCCAAGAATCTTCTTAGCTTCACCTAGATCTTTCATCTCAAACTCAAGATTGAGTTGAGTCTTCAATCTCTCAATTTCAACTTTACCCTTAGATGCTATCAGCATATCATCAAAATATAAGAGCAAGTATATGAAAATTCCTTCTTGTAGCTTCTGGAAATACATGCAATGATCAAATTTACTTCTAGTGTACCTTTGCCCTTTCATGAATTGATCAAATCGCTTGTACCACTGCCTCGGAGATTGTTTCAATCCATAACGCGACTTTGTCATTTTGTAAACCCAATTTTCTTTACGAGCAACCTTGAATCCATCTAGCTGAGTCATATAGATTTCCTCTTCCAAATCACCGTAAAAACACGGTCTTCACATCAAGCTGAACTAGTTTAAGATCATATTGCGCAACCAAGGCTAGCAAAATTCGAATAGACGAATGCTTCACAACTGGAGAAAACATTTCATTGTAGTCTATTCCTTCTTTCTGAGCATAACCCTTTGCTACCAATCTAGCCTTGTACCGAATTTCATTTTTACCAGGAAATCCTTCCTTCTTTGCATATACCCATTTGCATCCAATTGCCTTCTTTCCCTTGGACAGTGTCACCAACTCCCAAGTTCTATTTTGATGAAGAGACTGCATTTTTTCATTCATGGCTTGCTTCCACTTTGCACCATTAGGGTTACTTATTGCTTCTGTGTAAGTAGAAGGAGCATCATCATCTGTAATTGGAAGTGCATAGGCCACTATATCATCAAAGCGACAGGCTTACGAATCTCTCTTCTTGGCCTCCTATATGCAATTGAATCTTGTTGGTGTAGAGGTTCTTGGGTCAGAACTTCTTCATCATTTTTCCTTCCAATATTAGCTGGATCATCATTAACCTTTTCAAGCTCCACCTACTGCAAAGTACTATTGGTTTTGTCATCCTTTTGTGAATCCTTTAACATGGTTGATTCATCAAAAGTCACATCTCTGCTGAAGACAATCTTTCTTGTATCAGGACACCAGAGGTGGTATCCTTTTACTCCACCAATTATACCCAAGAATAATGCTTTCTTTGCTCTTGGCTCTAATTTTGATTCTTTTACATGATAATATGCAGTGGAACCAAAAACATGTAAAGAATCATAATCGAGTGAGTTTACCGATCCACATCTCCATAGGAGTTTTTCCATTTATTGCAGCTGATGGCAAACGGTTAATTAGATGGCACGCATATGTAACTGCCTCAGCCCAAAATTTCTTGCCTAATCCAGCGTTGGACAACATACATCGAACTTTCTCCAGTATAGTTCGATTCATACGTTCTACCACCCCATTCTGCTGTGGTGTATCCCGAACAGTGAAGTGTCGCACAATGCCCTCATCTTGACATACTTGTAGAAATGGATCATTTTTGTACTCAGTACCATTGTCTGATCGAAGTCGTTTGACCTTTCGACCAGTCTGAGTTTCCACCATCTTCTTCCATTTTAGAAATGCATACAATACTTCACTTTTTCTTTTCATTAGATACACCCATACTCTTCTTGAATAATCATCAACAAAAGTAAAAAAATAGTGCATACCTCCCAAAGAAGCCACTTTGGTATGTCCCCACACATCATTGTGAACGTAGTCTAGAATTTCTTTCGTATTGTGAATTGATGAACCAAACTTTACCCTCGTCTGCTTGCCCGAAAACAATGTTTACAGAATTCCAATTTGCAAGAATTTGCACCTTTCAACAAGCCTTGCTTCTCCAAAATCTACAAAGCTTTTTCACCAACATGTCCCAATCGCATATGCCATAACCTGGTAGCCTCTGAATCTGTATCTTTCGCAGAAACTGTTGATGTTGATCCAATAATTGTACTTTCATTTAAAAGGTACAAGTTATTTCTTCTTGTGCCTTTTATCAGCGTCAATTCCCTAGCTACTACCTTTAGTAATCCATCTCTCAAAATGATTATGAGACATTTAGATTCTAAGGCCCCTAATGAGATGAGATTTTTCTTCAAGCTAGGTACGTAGCGAACATCAGTCAAGACTTGGATTGAGCCGTCGTGATTCTTCAATTGGATTGTACCTACTCCCATTGTCTTACAAGCACTGTCATTGCCCATAAGAACAACTTCACGACACATATGGTAAGTACATCCCGAATCCAAAATCCACTCATCTTAGGACATGCCATCGCCATGCCAACCAAGCTAAAGTCTGTCTCCTCATCATGCTCTGCTACACATGCATTAGAAATAGCATTGCCCTTTTGTAACTTAGGACAATTCTTTTTCCAATGACCTTTCTCACGACAAAAGGCACATTCATCTTTGGTGGGTCTCCCTTTGAACTTTCCCCTTCTATCAGGTTTGCTGCTGCGTGAACGACCTCTTACTGTTAAGACTTCTGCAATTGTATCTCTGTGATCTCTTTTATCTTTATTTCGAGTCTCAGATCTATACAACGCATTATAGACTACATCATATGTGATCGTGTCCTTCCTATGAAGCAATGTGGTGGTAAGATGATCATATTCATCTGGAATGGAATTCAACAACAATAATGCATTGTCTTCATCTTTAAATTTCTCAACCAAATTTAACAAGTCTGCTAAAATTTTATTGAATGAGTTCACATGGTCATTCATCGACATACCGAGAGCATAGGTGAATCGAAAAAGTTTCTTTTTCATATAAAGCCTATTTTCAAGACATTTCGTTAGAAACTTTTCTTCTAGTGTATCCCATAACTTCTTCGTTGATGTCTTCCTCATGACAGAGTACTTCTACTCTTTGGCCAAACATAGACGGATTGTAGCACACGCTTGTCTATTAATCTTGGCCCACTCATTATCATCCATCTTGTCAGGTTTTTCTTCAAGGGCTATATCCAGCTCTTGCTGACATAAGACATCCAGGATCTCACATTGCCACATACCAAAATTATTGGTACCATCAAATATCTCTACTTCAAATTTTGCATTGGTCACAGTTGTCCTTGCTGATGACGATGCCTCTGCCATTTTTTTCCTCAATCCCAACTACTGTATATGTGAACAGTGCCGCAAACGGTCATATTCCCCAAGTATGAATCTAGCTCTGATACCAATTGTTGTGCGGAAGCGTGTAAAAGAGTAAAATTATTGTACTAAAAAATCACACTAAGTTCAATTCCCAAGAAAGAAAGGTGGATCACGAGGATCACTTAAGTACCAGGTCTTTCCTAGCCAGAATATCCCTCTATCGTAATTTAATAGCACAATAAATCACTACAATCACACTCACAAAATATGAAAATTCAATAATAAAGAACACCAAAATTTTAACGAGGTTCGGCAAATTTTGCCTACGTCCTCGGGCACTACCAAATATATTTCACTCCAAAATTACAAGTGAAAATTTACAAATAGGGAGAGAGAACAATGCCTTAAGTAGAGAATGACAAATTTTGGGATGATAAAAATGAGAAATGTTTAGGCCTATTTATAGTTGAAGTTCAAGGATTAACTTGCAAAGTACCTATACTAATAGGGACCAAAATTGCAATTATACTATGCCAAATTTTAACCCAAATTAAATGCTCCTATTTTCACTGCCTAATTCAGACATTCGGTGCAGCCATTATTTTAACTTTTCAAATATTAATTGCTGCTAATAACAATTATTTGATGGTGTATTTAAGAGAGTAAAAAAGTTCCGGCATAAAAAATGTTATGAAAATTGTTGGACACTTTATAAAATTTTTTTAGTATACAACACTACAAGTCACCCAACTATAATTAGTTTTTAATTTGGTCAACAATTTAAGATAAAAAAATTTGTCTGAAGTGGCAAAAATTATAAAAAAGAAAAAGAATAACAAGTAAATGCTACCTATCCATGGAGGATAGGACAGACAGAACCACACCACCCACATCAACCATTTTAGATAAAAAATTGTCTGACGTGGCAGAAATTATAAACAGAAAAAGAATAACAAGTGCGTGCTACCTACCCATGAAGGATAGGACAGACAGAACCACACCACCCACACCTACTTGGGAGAGAACATAGCCCAAATCTGTCAACCATAGTTGAATTTATATACCACGTTTGTGGAGACTAGGGGAGCTTTCGCAGCCAGAGACATAGTCAAACAGCCCATTCGAGGTGAATGAGGGTACCTTCGGAAGCCCACAACGTCACTTACAAAGCAATCTAAACTTCGAATGTTGGCTTTTATAACTGGTACAGTAAACAATTGTTTTGTCGACGTGGGATTCTACATTTTATATACATTACTGTTTCCTCGAGGAACTCCATTCTCTACTTCCACCAACTTCAATCTAATTTCTATCTTTAGATTATCCTTTTGTGTTGAAAATGGCCAACCATGCTGCTGTTATGTTTTTTGTTGTGTGCATACAGCTTGTATGCATGCTGCAGCAATTGTGCATGTTGCAGCAACATATTTTCTGTTTTAGTTGCAATGTAGTTTTGTTTGGTTGAAAATGACCTTAGTTGTTGATTTTTTGATGGGTTTAGGTGATGATTGAGCTGACAATTCAGCTTATTCATGTGTACAAGCAATGTTTATCAAGTTACTAGGCTACTTAGTGGTAGTAGGTAGTATTCAGTGATGTATTTGACTATAAATGTATTGTTTTCTTATTTAATGAGTGAGCAAAATGAGCTAAAAGCCATAAGCTTCCTTGCTGCACATTTGTGAGCAAGTAAAAATATTTCTTGCATCTTGCTTCATTGTTTTGTGTTCTCTGTTCTCTTCTTTTGCTGCTGACAAAATCCCAACATTTTATTTAACACCCAGGTTATATGTTTTATTTTTTTAAACACCCAAGTTATTAACATCATTAACAAAAATTCAGCAGAAAGAAATTCCCGTCCATTGACTATCATTCCGAATGTTGAGAGGCAATAGTAACTCAATTGAAAACTCAACTCTTTGATGGTTGAACCATTCTGGGATTTCACTTCCAGGGAAATACTTCTCTTGAATTTGCAAATACCTGCAAAATGGAACACCTGTCATTTGTTATTATTAAATCCATAAATTGTTAAGTACGAGATTTTGCAAAGCAGAAGGGATATTTATCAACCTTAAGACTTTTTTAGCAATGTTAATGCATTGGTGTTCTCAGCCAATCTGTAGCGATTTGCACCTACAATATCTGTCCAATCAATTTAATTGCATTCCTTTTATGGACCTGCAATTATTTCCATACAACCACAACCTTCTAACTACACACTTTTTATATTTGTTAGAAGGCCAGGAACTGATTTAAGCTTTCTGCACTTTGACAATCCAAGACGTTCAAGCTTGAGAAATCGAGTAAAAAATGAAAGTATGCTGCTGAAATTGTTACCATTAAGATCAAGTTCTTTCAAAGAGGATAGACAACAAATATCACTAGCAATATCTCCTTCACAAAGTTGCAGTCCATTAGATTCATTTCTCTTAATGAACACAAGCTTATGAATGATCCTTTTACATGAGATCATTTTTTCTCCAACATCGTATGTCGTATGCTTTAACACAGTCAAATATCCTCCGCATTGACACTTGTATTAATACTCACTATTCCGTGTATCGGCACAACTCCGTTGGCACTGTTCATTTTTGTTATCTGGAGTACTTATACCAATACAAGTTATACAAATATCAATACTTCTTTGCAGGGGACCCTCAATCATGCTCAAAGCACTAATTTTCATGCTGTAATCAATCCAATTCATCCCCAAACTTCCATTAACCAATATAAATCATAAAACATATCAAATTATTATTATTATATATCATCATATATATAGCTCAAGACAAAGCTCAACTAAGTTCATAGAGCTAACAAAATAATCAAGATTCATCGAGTATTTTCACTAGTAATCTTAAACATATATTTCAATGGAACTTTTCTGCATGTCATATTCTATATCAAAAGATTAATTTCATACTCTACTTCAAGCCACAGTGATGAGTTGAGGTCGTGACTTCAATCGAGAGTTTCAATCCATCTTTCACCTATGCATTAAACTACTAACTACTCCATAATTCAAATCGTACCAATAACATTAGAAGCACACTCATGCTATAAACTATAAACGCTTAATATCTCCTCACGAGAAGCCACATAATACTTCTTTATTTGATTTTGATTTTGATTTTGATTTGTCATTTTATTCGCTTTTCTAAAAAAATAGTTGAAAAATTTTCCCCTTAAAAACAGATAATGATGAGAGGAGGAGGAGATAAGGAAGATGAGGGGCTTACGATAAGAAATTGAGAAAGCAAAAAAATTATTCTCTGTTAAAGATACATGCTTTGTGAAGGGTATTTTGGTCACAATAATTTCCCAAAATCGGATTCTCTATATTTTGTATAGTATTTTTCTGTACAAAAATTATCATCCATTGTATAATATCAAATTCTGCATCAATTATGACAGATATTGACACAAAAGTAACTCATGCACTTTATTCCCTGAAAGTTGAATTTCTGTTTATAAAATGAGTTGGTTTCAATTAAAAACTAAACAACATTAATTCTATATGAGCACCAAACAATTATAATTCACCTCATATTAATATTTACATAATCACAATAAGATTCAACTCTATTTACAACACAAAGTAAGACATCATGACCATTAGCACAAAATTAGAAAAATACATGGGCATAATCAAGTCGAGTCAAGCCAGAATACTATCGAAGTTGATTTTGACTCAAAATTTGGAACTCTCGACTAATCTCATTTATCAATTTTTATACTCAATCTTGACAATATATATTAAGGGAAATACAAACGCTAATAGAAAATAAATGTTGACTTTGAAATAATTTGATGCACATATAAAAAATTGATTTGCTGAATGTGGGAATGCTTTCTGGGTTTATCTTTGATTTTTGTATGATGCTTTGCTTTGACGAATCTGTTTTGTGTCAAAGGTGTTACAGAATCTTGTTTTGGTGTTTTATCTAGTTGTCTTGTTTCGTTGATGCTTGAGTGTTTTTGTAATCTAATGTTGCAAAGTTACTTTGACTTTGTTTTTTTTTACTTTTAATAAATTTTTTTGACTTGTCCAAAAAAAAAAAAGTTTGATGAGCACATAAAAGAGCATTATATATAGTATAAAATTTTGATTTGTTTCTTTGTTTTTGAGTTTAATTTTATTTCCATCTTTTGTATTATTAATTTTTTTGTTATTATAGTATAATTATATTTGCCCGTAGTTTTTTATTCTCTTTGGAAGGATTTTTTATATTAAATTTATATATTTAATTTCTCAATTTATTTCGTTATTTTTACTTATTTGTTACTTAATCAAGTCGATACCCAATAGAAAAATTATATCTTATTTGGTGTGAAGTGAAAATATCAAAACTGAATGCTTTAAATGAAATAAAAACTATAAATAAGACAGTAGATTAAAAAGGTCTTAAAAGAAAGATTTAATAGGATAAGGCCAATGAAGTAGTTTACTACAATTAGTGCTTCTTCCCTAATCTGCCCATTATAGAATTGAAAATGTTTTGCATCGATTTTGGTCGTGGCCCTTCATCCATCTCCTTATAGATATTACGTTTTCGCTTTTTAAGGGAACAGTTACCTATTGATCCATCATCAGCAGAGTGTTGCTGGATATCTTCAAAATTCGCACAACACTGACTACTATGCAGCTCTTTTATTTGTTCCATCTCTTCCAGATCTCTCTTATACACTATTCTAACGCCACACTTCTTCGCTTTAACACTGTAGGGACCTGTGAAAGACAATTCAAGTTGATCACATTCTTGATCTAAGCAATCCGTTATCCATAAATTATTGGTTTCACGTTCATCGCATTTGTCTTCCAAGGAAATAGGATACAACATGCCACTCGAGAAATAACGAACGAAAATGTGGTCCTTCATTACGGGCTGTTCAAAATGTCGATTTACATTCCAGCCACTACGAATGACCTCCCGAGGATTTCTACCCTGGAAATTAGATTGAGTGCGGTTGGCTTGTCTAGAATATCTATCATGGATAACAGCTCTACACATGAGATGCTCATTCCTTGAAGCATCATCACTGACAAAAATGCAGCACAAAGCAACTCCCATCCAATGACTATCATTCCGAACTTCTAGAGGCAAATCTATCTTAATCCAAGAGTCACCTCTTTGTTGACTAAACCATTCTGGGATTTCACTTCCAGGTATAATAACATCTAACAATTTTCTTGAATTTCCAAATACCTGCAAAATAAACCTCTGGTTTTTTGGTTACTAACACCATGAATAATTATAAGACTGAGAGTAACGGAGATATTAGCGAACCTTTAGATGTTTTCTCAGCAATGTTAAGGCATCAATGTTCTCAGCCAATCTGAAGCAATTAACACCTACTATATCTGCAGAATACTTTGAATTGCAAACTTCTGATGGATATGCAACCATTTCAAGAGAAGTACAACTATTTAGTGTTACACCTTCTATACTTGTTGGAAGCTCAGGCAATGATTTAAGCGCCCTGCAATCTGACAATCTAAGAAATTCAAGCTTGGAAATTTGAGTAAGACACGAAGGTATGCTGATGAAATTGTTACCACCAAGATCAAGTTCTTCCAAACAGGATAGACGAGAAATATCACTAGGAATATCTCCTTCACAAAGATTGCAGTCACTTAGATTCAGCCTTGTTAATGAACTCAAACCTAACAACGAAGGCAACATCAGAGCCATGGAATTTGTCCTTCCTCCTTGGATTACCTTTAACAGAGAAGGCAGGTTTTTTTGTAACTTGGAAGAAGGTCCCTTGATCCCATTAAAAGACAGATCTTTAAGATTTTTAAATTGAAAAATGAAGGGCGGTGGTTTTGTCATGGATGTTTCACTTAAGTCAAGCTCCTCTAAGAATTTTACTTGCTGCAAATTCTCTGGCAAACTTTCAACTTTATGACAACCAGAAAGGTTAAGAATTTTTAAACTTTTACACCCACCGATGCTTCCTGGGAGACTCACAAGGTTCCTGCAATCTTCCAAATTTAACAAAAGAAGACTGCTCAGATTTCCAATTGAAGAGGGAAGTTGTTGAATGCTTGTCCCATCTAAATAAAGCCTTAGTAGACATTCCATCTTACCATCAATCTCTGGAAAGCTTTGAAGTTTTGAGCAATCTGAAAGAATTAACTTTTCAAGAGATTCCATTCCAATTTTGGTTGGAAAACTCCTCAGACTTTTGCAGCCTCTTAAATTCAAAAGCTTAAGCCTAGTAAGAACTCCAACTGATGGATGAACATATATTAATCTAGTACATCCTTCCAAAACCAAAATTTCAAGATTTGGGGCAGTTGTGAAGTCCGGTGCCTTGATCAGGTTTTTGGACCTTTCAAGATTGAGCACTTTCAACTTATACAGGGGCTGTTGAAAACAATAATAAATTAGAGATAGAAAGAGAATAACATATGAAAGCTCATATTTATTGTTATTCTTCAATGTTAATAAAAATTTAATCCTTCTTCTCAAAACAGGATAGAAAATAATGACTAAATGAGTTAATTCTTACTATGTTTTCTGTCCAAAGTTGTTCAATGTTGCTATACGGTAGGAGAAGCATAACAATGTATTTTGGTTGGAAACTTGAAGGCAATGACCTTAAAGGATATCCCATCCAATCTAAAAGTCGTAACTTATTAGAAAGATATGTGAGATCACAACAATTTGATTGGCAAAAAACTCTGAGTAGTCTTAATCTTTTCATCTTCAAGAAGGCATCCGCGTTCAAGGTAAGAGTCTTGTTCATTTCCCTAGATAGAATAAGAATATGATTACAAATATACAAAACATTTATTATCTAAAAGTTATGTTCCTTCATTGCTTTTTTTTGAAATGCTCATATCTAAAATTTATGTCCGACACATATTCGAACATAGTTATGAAGATATGATCTTTCAAAAAAATTTAAAAACAATGAAAATATAAAAAAAGAAAAAAAGAAGAAGAATATGCTCTACGACACCTACATCCGAATTTGAATAACATAGCCTGAAAGAATTTGAGCTGATATTCACAAACTCACATTACTAGAAACCATGATATACACATAAGAAAAGTGTTTTGCTAAAGAGAAAATGCAAGAGAATAGATTACACCAAAATAGATTCAACAAACTTTCACAACTACAATAAACATTCTCTTAACTACTGTATAGATTACTGAACTTACAGATCAACAAAGATGAATGCTTACATGTATATCATTTTTACTAACACATACCATTCTTTTTTCCTTTTTTTTTCTTTTTTTTTTAAAAATGTTAAGCATTAAACTTTAACATTAATATTATACATAGATTTTCCTACCTTTTATTGTCGATTTGATCATTCCTTCAATCATTTCTGTAGCCTAAATAAAATAAAATAAAACATAAGACAAAAAGTCTTAAAATTTAAAAAGCATTATTATTTTTGTTGAAATTAATAAACAAAAACAAATTAAAATAAAACATTTTTCAACCAAACTAATTTAATGAAATAACATTATTTTATATATATACATATCCTGCAGGTCTTTTTAACATTTATAATAAAAAAAAATTAAAGGACGTATTTTAGAAATGTAGACAACAAGTGTACTCATTTTACTTTGTCAATATTTATAATAAACACTTTATACCATTGTTTTGCATTGAAATATAATTTCAATGGAATAACTTACAGTGTTTTCTATTAACACATGATAAACATCTCTTTCTGCCCACAATCTGCAACGTTTTCCAGGTTCATCAACTGATTTTTCCCTAACAATTTTTCTTCCCATTTCTTGTAGCAGGTCATGCATCCACAATTTATTGTCTTTATAAACTTTTAGTAGAGATTTCTTAACGAGAACATCAATTCCAATATTTGGAAAAAACTCACAACCATCTAATACTTTCATTACAAAATCTTTCTCCTCCCCATTAAAGAAGCATGCTATATCTAGAAATATGTTTTGCTCAGTTTGGTCCAATCCATCAAAGCTAATTTGAAGTCTGTCAATAATTTCTTTACTAGAATCTCTTTGTAGTCTTTCTATTGCACTTCTCCATTGGGCTGCATCTCTACCACATAAAAAGGAACCCAAAACTTCAAGTGCTAAGGGAAGACCTCCTGCATATTCTAAAACACGTTTAGAAAGCTCATTAAAATCATTTTCTAGCCTTGTCTCACCATTAAAAGCTTTTAAATTGAAAAGTCGAAGTGCATCATTGTCATTCAATGTTGTAGGCTTATACACATCATCAACTCGGTAAGATCGGAGCAAATGTTCGTCTCTTGTTGTTACAATGATTCTGCTCCCTAAACCGAACCAATCACGCCTTCCAATCAAGCATTTTAAGTGTTGTAGGTTATCGACATCATCAAGAACAACAAGAACTTTTTTTTTAGATAACCTGTGGCTAATTATGGCATTTCCTTCATAAACATTGAAGAAATTAAAGCATTCCTCAGACAAGATTTGGGAAAGAAGTTGTTTCTGTAACGAAACAAGTCCATATGTGTTTGAAACTTCTCGAACATCAGCAAGAAAGCTTTTACCTTCAAAATGAGGTGACATATGAGTGTAAGCAACTCTTGCAAGAGTCGTTTTACCGATGCCACCCATTTCACAAATTCCAACAATGCGGACATCATCTTCACCAATGTCTATTTTCGCATACAGATTCTCCAAGCGTGAACTAATTCCAACCAACCCATCATGGACAATTGGAATTGTTTCACATAATTTTGCTGATATTTTTTTAACAATATCTCCAATAAATTCGGTTTCATGCCTATAAACACAAAACAAAATTGGTTTCTAAACAAGAAATCGACAGCTAATGGACATGGATATATATATATATATATATATATTGATATAACATTTATTCTAATATATATAAGTTTGCTCGGCTAAATTTGAATTCTCATTTTGCTTTGGGTATGATGTCTGTTGTTGATTTTCTTGTTCTTTTGGTGGGAATAGATGGGTTTTTTATTTTTTGATTCGGAGGGTCGAGGCAGCAGTTTTGTAGTGCTGTCTGAAAGGTCTTGAGTCAAGAGTCTAATATCGGGAGTTTTGGGCTTCATGGTCTCTTCATCAAGTGGTAATGATGCGTAGATTTTCAGCAGAGATTGAAAATTTTCCGTAATGAAAGCTTTACTTGTTGGGATTGGTCTTTTGCTGTTTATGTTAGTGAGTTGAAAATGGAGAACAACATCATTAATAGAGTGAAGAAAGGAAATCTTTTTAGGGGTCGAAATAAAATTTTAATTTTTAATAGTTTATATCTTTATAATTTTTAAAAGATTAAATTAAATTTTTATAATTTTAAATATGCTAAAATGTAATTTTACTTTTAATAATTGAAAATTTTTATAAATTTTTAAAAGATCTAAATAGCTAATTTTCATTTTAGGAGGTTAGGGCCCTGCTAGCTCTCCCTAGATTTGCCTCTGATCATTGAGCTTAGTACTAGAAAGCAAAGAAGAGAATAAATTACCTGTTAGCATTTGTTAAATTTGTTTATGTGGTAGTCTATGTATATATTATATAAGCAATTAATTATATTTAAAAATTTTAAAATATTAAAAAATATTTTTAATATTTTTAAAAAATTTTAAATTTATTAATTATTAAAAGAAATTAATTAACAGTTGACTTGGCATTCACATGAATGTAGTGGCGAGTCTAGAGGGGGCTGGCATGGGCCCTCTGCCCCCTTAAAATGTAAAATTATTATTTAAACTCTTAAATTTTTTAAAAAATTTTAAATTAATAAAGTTAAAATTCTACTTTGGCTCCCCTAAAATTATAAAAATTTGATTTAATCCTTTTGAAATTATAAAGATATAGGTTATAAAAAATTAAAATTTCATTCGACCCCATAAAAGATTATTCTAGCTTCGCCCCTACGTGTATGCCACATCAATAAAGTAAATAGAGGTCAACTTTTCCGTTAGTTTAGAGATGATTTGAGAAACAAGACAAATTTAAAGAGTAGAAAAAACAAAAAATTAAATTAAAGGTTAAAATGATTTTTTAATAAAATTGTAGGGTAAAATAAATTATTATATTATTATTATTATTATTATTATTATTACCAATTGTTAAGGCCTGATAACACTATAAAATAAAAATTTTGAAAATTTCATAAATAATAGATAGTACAGAAAAGAAAAAATAAAACTGTAATCATTAAGCTTGATAGTAGAAAAGAAAGAAGAGAATGAATTACCTGTTATTTAAATGCCATCCCTTGATGTTAGCTACTTGAGTCAAAGCATTCCGCCATCTTCGGATTTTGTCTTTGTCTTCCTTATATCTCTCTTTGTGTTTAGCAAAGGCTTTTTCAACTATTTCTTTTTGTTTTCTCAAATTAGATGGATCCACATCATAAAAAATTGGATATACTTTATGATCCTTGCTGTTCTTTTGTTTAATAATCTCAGCAAGCTCCTCCAAGCACCAACCTGAAAAGGCATAGGTTTTCGAGAAAATGATTACTGAGCACCATGATTGTTGAATTGCTTTGAAGAGCTCGGGTGCGATCTCTTCTCCGACTTCCAGCTTTGGATCATCCCTGAAAGTGACAATTCCACTCCTCTTTAGAGCATCATAGAGATGATCTGTGAAGTTGTTGCGGGTATCTTCACCACTAAAACTCAAAAAAACATCGTATTTTTGTCTAGAAATAGATGAAGATGTTGAAGATAAGGACAACATGATGAGAAGAAAAAGATATCTGACACTTGTGTTGAAAATCAGAAAACAGATCGCCTAATAGCCAACCAGAAACAAACTACAAACAGTCTTAAGTATAGGAGTATCAAGAATGGGAAGAATAGATGAAATTTCAAACAGAGGTTTCTGAGTATAGGAGTATCAACATGTTGAAGGTAATGACAACGGAAAGCGTGAGAATGAAAAGATATCAGAATATGGCATTCAAAATCTGAAAATTAAGAAGAGAACAACAGATGAAATTTAAAAGGAAACAAAACAAAGGTTTCTCAGCAATTTGAGTAATAATACCAATGAAAGCGCGTAAGGGTGGAAATCCATAGTCATAGTCAGTGAAGAATTTTTTCTTTGTTTGACTATTTTTCATCTAAGCAATGGAAGATAAAAATCGAGTCTGCCCAAGAATTTACGGAACTGGGAGTCCAGGATTGCGTGAAATTTCTTATTTGCCTCCTGAAAGTCGAGATAATGGTGTTGACTTTGATAATATGCCCCTGGCTGCCGAGTACAAATAAAATCTAACATATTCGATTCTACACTATCCCAACCAAAACCTATACGGATTTTTATATTCAATCTTCAATTATTTCTATCTAAATCTTTTATCAAATATATGGAGGGTGATGCAATTCGAAAGTCACCTGATGATTGATTTTGAGTGTAGGTGTAATTATTATAATTACACATGTTTAGTAACTATTGTAATTAGTATGTCCTATTCAAATAAGTGTAATCGGTCAAAATTACAGAGTCGGACCGGAGGCCGAATCGGTCCAACCAATTTAATTGAATAAATTATTAAAATAAAATATATATATTTAAAATATAAAAAATAGGTTCAATTGTCGGTTCAACTAGTTTGATGAGTTCATGGGACAATTGATCCAACCCTTTATTCTCAACTGGTACCTCAACTAGTTACAGATCTAACCCATTCGACCCATTAGTCCAACTCTAAAAATAATGGTTATTAGAGTAACTTAACTTAATATTTGGATTGGAGTAATTTTAGGGATTTAATATCAAGTTTGATATAAAAAAAGAAAGAGGAAAAACAATATAATAATCTGAATCAAGATGATGGACTTGATCAGTTAGGTCATAAATATGTCGAACAAGGAAATTTATTAGAGTAAGACCTCAACTGCTACATTTGACCTAGACCATAGTCTCCATTTGCTTAATCATGCATATGACTTCTATCATCTATGAAAAACGGGTAACGTACGGCATTCAATAGCCTTCTGATTGTTGATAAGACGTTAAAGAAACCGACCAAAGAAAAGCGATTACGGTCACGATCACCCCAAAGTAAAACCCAATCTAGGAGCGTATTCTAAAAACCTCGTTCACTCCTATTCCCATGACGATAGGAGTTATACGTAACTTATTTGATATGCATGTTGTAGCTCCTTATTTTATAAAACCACGCAACCTCCATACCCAAGATGGTATGACCGAAATGTCCATGTGAGTATCATGCGGAGTTACAGGACATTCGATAGAGAACGCATGACCTTCAAGAAGTTGGTGGAAAAATTCGTCAAAATGGGTGTTGTGGAGATAGGCGACGCAATCAAAAGCGTAAGCATGAACCTAAGAACCTTTTAAGCAATGAGACTGTGGAAGTAATTCCTATAGTATTTAGAAGCTTACCTAGAGTAATATATGAAGTATACTTGTTACTTTAAGCCTAGAAGCAATAAGATCTCTTTTGTAAAATAGGCTCGTGTTTTGAATTACTACTTCAATAAAATGCATCTTTTGGACCAATATTTTTATTTTCCATGCTATTGAATATTCTTTTATTCTTCATTCATAAATAATCATTCATTCTCCTGAAATTGTCTCCATACCAAGACGGGTCCCCGATATCAATGGCGTGAGCTTATTATTCTGGACTCCCTTTCTAGTGAGATATGTGTCTAGAAGGATCTAAGGACTTCTTGTAAACGTTGGCATAGAGAAGTTACCATTTACCCTCTAGGTTTTAAAAGTTGGCGGGACTTTCACCAGGGCATCTTTACCATTGGTTTATAATGTTCGCTCAAAAGAATTTGGAGAAAGACCGGCATTAAGAAGGGTTCTTCGATTCAAGAGGACTCGAAAGGAAAAGTAAATCAGACAAAAAGGCTTGTTACGAGGAAACATGGATACTAATCAAGACGGATAGCAAGGACCTCTTCAATCTGGTGAGTTCAATTTCAAAAAAGAGAGTCGCGAAAAAATGGCAAAAAAAAAACAAAACAAAACAAAACAAAAACGAAAAAATCGAAAAAAGAAAAAAGAAAAGAGAGGTCGAGGCGAAAACCCACAAAGAGTGCCTTGGGATCAAAAGGGATTTGAGTTGAAAACCCGAGAAGGGCAGCTTAAATTGTGATAAAAAATAAGGCATACGGTAGTCTTACCATGTTTGAGTTAACAATGAAGAAGGATGTTGTGTCTTGGAGCATCGACAAAGTACTCCGAATCCCCTAAACACATATCGAGCCTAAAATGGTCCTCAAGAAGTTTGAACAGAAGCTCAGTCGCGATATCCTGGGACACCTAGTTTCTATTTTTACCTTTCAAGATACATCGTCAATAAATTTCTTTCCTAATTACACTCGTTGCTTTTGCTTAACCCTTGGTTTGAGCTATGCTCCTAACTAACTTCGTTCTTATCCATAGTTATAATCTCTTTCGGACATTTTACATTGAAATAATAGCCTGGTTATAAAAACCGAGCAAAAACAAAGTAAAAGGATCCTTTCTTTTTGAATATCAATAGAAAACAAAATTTTTCGCGAAAATATCGATCCAAATACTAGAGAAAAGAAAACGCAAAAGTTTCAAAAGGCCGAAGAGAGAGGCAAAAGGTTTATTTTTCTTTTCCGAAAGTTATTTCTTTTTTTCTTTTGAGACTCGCATATTAAAAATATATAGTTTTTTTAAAAAATAAATAATAAAAATAAAAATATATATTTTTTACCTTTCAAATACCAGTGTGGCGGTGGCCGAACTCGGCAGGCATGACGATTTAGGAAATAGCTCCCCCGCAGAGAAAACCAAAGAGAGAGTTAAAGTTTTTTTGATCTGCAAATGAAAAAAAAAAAAATTTGAATTTATAAACATTTCAAAACAGCGTCGTTTAGGGCGAGGCCCCAAAAAACAATCCGACCCGACCCTCCGGAGGACCCGTGTTTTGCCGAAAAAGGGGTTATTTATGAGTTGGTCCTTGACTTTTATTATTTTCAATTAATTTTTTTATTTTAAATCGAGCAGATTTGGTCCCTATGGTTTAATTGCTTGCTCCCATCCCTCAGTTCACAATGGGGTCACCCTGAACTTTTATATGCAATTCGAACAATTTGCACCATTTTTCTTTTTTTTATTTTTATTTTTACTATTATTAATTTTATTATCATCATTTATTATTTCCATTATATTTCATTTATTAGTTATTATTATTATTATTATTATTATTATTATTATTATTATTATTACTATTATTATCATTTCATTTTTACTTTTGCTTATTTATTTACTATTATATTTATTATTGTTATTTTTTACTATTTTATTATCACTATATTATTATTATTATTATTATTATTATTATTATTATTACCTCAACTTTTGCTTATTTATTTACTATTATATTTATTTGTTATTTTTTACTATTTTATTATCACTATATTATTATTATTATTAATATTATTATTATTATTATTATTACTATTATTATCATTTCATTTTTTACTTTTGTTTATTTATTTTATTATTTATAAGTTTATGTTCGATTATTTAACTTTTAAATGTTATAAAATTATTATTGAGTTACTTAAAAGTTGTCATTAAAGTCAATAAATTATTAAAATTATTGTTGTATGACATTCTTTGTTCGCACTACCTACACTAATCGAAAGTTCTTTTTCCTTTCTCTTCTTCAGTTCAGTTTTTTTTCATGAAACAACTTTGAATATTATGAATCTACGAACTCTAACACTGACTGTTAGTTAAACTTGGATCTAAAGAATGTTTCTCTATCCGTTGATGGGTATTGATCCATCAAATCGATTATCGAATTGTTGTTTGGCGCTTGTTATATATATATATATATATATATATATATAAAATTAAATATCCCAATGAATTCAAAAAAAAAAACTTTTTAACAATTTAATGACTTAAATGAAAACTTTCAAATAATTCAATAACTATTTCATAACTTTATGAAGTTGAGTGGACAAAACAAAATTATTAATAGTTTAGTTTTTACTTTGGATGTAGTTTTCCCATGAAAAATTAGTGTTAGAGTGAACCAAGATTAACATTTGGTTGTCATAAAAATTAAAATAATCTTTTAGCCATCATTATTTTATAGTTTGTGCCAATTTATTCCATATTCTTTAAAAATACATAAACAATTACAAAAATGTTTTAATAATTTTTTTTGCGTATTTTCAATAAAATATATAATTTTTTGAAAATTTAAAACTCTTTAAAATTTTAAAAATTAAAAAATTTAAAATATATAAAAAATATTGTTTTCACAAATTCAAAAAGTAGTATTATTTACTTTGACACATCCATGGGTCATGCTGAGTTGTGTCGTTGCTTGGGTCCAAACAAATTTCAAGCTTAGGCTCATTTTTGACTTAATTCTCCCCAAAAGTCCATTTTACTGTCTAAAAATTAATAAAATATTAAAAATATAATGTTATATTAATATTTTACAATTAAATTAAATTTTAAAAGTATTTTTTATTATTTAAATTGAAATAGGACTGGCCCGAGCATAAATATCCTTGTCCAAGCTCGACCTTAGTTTGGTCGATTCCGAGTGTTTGTATCATTATTTTAAAAATTATTTTATACTAATATTTTATAAACTTTATAATTAAATTTACATAAAAATATTTTTGATATATAATTAATCTAATTGAAAATAAATACAAAATTGTTCAAATTTGATTTAATATGAACCACACAAATAATTCAAAGTTCGGAGAGACTTTATTCATAGAATAAATTAATAAACTTGTTTAGGGCCAATAGCTCGCTCGACCCAATAAGCCTAGTTAGGTTGGGCTTGGACAAGGTTTTTTATGTCCTAGGTTGGATCGCCCAAATTCAATTTAAATAAAAAATAAAATATAAAGAATATTTTTAATATTTTATTAATTTTTGAGTAGTATGAGCTTTTTGGGTGTGTTGAGCTAGCCAAAAACAGACTTGGGCTTGAAATTTTTAAGGCTTGAGCAATAATCCAACCTATGGATAGGTCGAAGTTACTTTTCTTTGTTATTCGAATTCTTTATTTTCTATAAACTAATTAAGTTCAATACATATGTCCGACACATATATCAATACACCCTAGGCGTACTCAACTGTTTCTCAAAGTTCTCTATAGAAGTTCTTCCTCCGTTTCTTCTTGTGTGAAGAAAGTTAAGCCTAGAGTTATGGATTGTTCCATATTCTATACATCATTAAAACTTTCATCTTTCAAAGCTTTATTTCTGTTTTTCCTCCTAGATATGGTCTGTAGCACTCCAACTCGATTTAGTTATGGTATTTACTATGATTCAATTGTTCATGAACTGAAACCAATTGATGATGATTTTAATGTCTTCCCATTTACCAGACTTCAGAAAGGTTATTACAATGGTAGGGTTAAAGTCCTAAAGTGTAGCTCATATCAATATTATGCATATGAATCGAGAGCTCTGGTTTTCAAAATTCACTACGTATATATGTTGTGAAATGACTATTCATGCAACATGCACGACTGGCGAACTCCCTAAACTCGGCACACTCTAAGTTTGGCGAACTAACCAAGATTGGTAAACAAAACATGGCAGACAATCTAAATGGCATAACATTTGTCGAACTCACCTAAAGTAAATTATTTGGTGGATAGTCTTTTGGGCGAACTCATAATAAGTGGCGAGCTCTTACAAACATAGACGAGCTTATTACTTTGGCGAACTAGTAGTAACTGGATTTGAAGAGTTTGCGTGCAAGTTATGTTTTCCATATTTTTTAAATAATTTAATATTTATTAGTATAATACATTTGATATTTTTCAGCACAGAATCTTTCTTATTTATTTTTATATTTAGGAGTTCTTCTTGTTATAAATACCCCTATTACATTATCCAAATATATAGTGAAAAAGTATGAAACTTTAGCAGACAATTTTGTTGCTGAATTTCTCATTTAGTCGCTACAAGTCATTCCTTAGTATCAAAATTCTAACAATATAAAACTATTATATGGGGTATTATGTAACGCCCTGAATATTATACTTCTATTTCTGTGAAAATGTGACACAAATGAGTACTTGCTTCAGTGGTTAGGTGTTTTGGGTGTGTGTATGAGGTTTTGTGTTCAAGTCTCACCTTTGCTAATTTTGTTGTTTTTGACCCAAGCCTTACTCTAGTTCAGTGGGCTTATATAAATTTCTCTGTTAGATCACATTAGCGTGAGCCTGCTGGTTCATGTGGTAAGGAGCTAGAGTGTTGGAAGTCTTGTGTTCAAACCCTGCATGAGCGTAGGTATTAATTTTGTGCAGGTACGTGAGAGTGTTTGAGTGGTCTTGGGATTCTGAGGTAGTTGTGGTTGTGTAGATAGTGAAAGGTTGGAGAATATCTAATTAGATTTAATTTTGTGTTTTTTTTTATGTTCCAAATCTTTTTCCCAAAATTTCTCTCTGTAATTTGACGTTCCTCTTCCTTCTAGCAAACTTTTATTTTTGCTATTTTTGTTTTCCCAACTCTCCATCAGAATTAAACCTTTCCCTTTGTTTGTTTCTGTCTCTAACCTTCGTTTTGGGTGTTTCGAGCTAGTGGTTGCCGTGTAATCGGTAAGTGGGGCTTTCATTTGTATTCCTCTTATCGTTATTTTTCTGAAGGTTGAGACGTTGCTGTAATTTTTGTGGTGTAGGAGAAGTCGTCAAGCTGTGATTTTGATTCGGTTGTTGATCGGGGTTAACGGTGTTTTTCGTTGTCGATAAGTCGAGTTTTTAACCAGATTGTTGTTGACAAATTAGTGAATGTAGTCGCTGAATCAGTGTTTTGTATGTTGTATTTAGGTTTCGAAAGGCTCGGGAGTGGTTTCTCATCAAAACGTTACTAGGTGTGTACTCAAAATATAGAAAATGAGGCTTCGAAAAAAGCCGAAAAAGGCCACTGTCAACGCGACCACGGACGTCTGGTCACCCGTGTCATAGGCCGTGTGAGAGGACACGATCATGTGATCGACGAAGGCATGGTCGTCCGTAGCAAACAACCGTGTAGTGGTTTGAGTGTGGCCATGTGGGCCACATGGGCTAGGCCAAGTTGGGTATCACACGGGCGTGTCGATTACTGGGCCAAGTTGTGTGGGCCACATGAGTGTGAGGGCCCACACGGGCATGTGTGCACATTATATTGGGATTTTTCGTAAGGTCGCACAAGTCATCCTAAACGATTGTGGGCCTACCATAGGGTCGGTGATAAACCATAATTTATACATATTTTGACTCCATGCTTGGTTTATTTTTGGATGAATTTTCATTAGTTTTGATGAATTCAATGCTCCTAATCCTTTATTTTTATGTTTTACACTCAAGAAAGCTTAGGGAGTCGAAAGGAACGAGAAACGGGCCAAAAGGGGCAAAATGGGCCTACCTAGGAAATCAACACGGCCTGGACCATCAAACATGGTCGTGTGTTACAAGCAGAATCAAACATGGCCTAGAACATCGCACACGGGTAGACCACACGGCCGTGTGTGACGAGTAGAATCGAACACGACCTAAGGCTATCGAACACCGGCGTGTCCCTACCGATCCCAAGTCTAATTCTATTCTAAAAACGCTACTTGTGGGCCAAGAAAGGCATTCCAAAGCCTATATAAACACCCTAGGGGGCAACCTAAAGGAGGAGAGAGGAGAAGGTAGAAAATACTCGAAGGCAACCATCGAGAGCAGCTTGGAGGAAGGATCTTCATCAAGACTGAAGATCTCCTATCAATTTCTCTTGAAGTTTTTGGGTTTTCTTATTTTTGTAGTTTTCCATATTTTAAGATGTTTCCCTCTATCAGTATGAACTAAATCCCTTAAATACCTAAGGGGATGAAACCTAGATGGATCTTATTATTATTTGATTTAAAAGATAAATACTTGTTCTTATTCTTAATTGTGAGTTCTTATTCTTGTTTTGATAATTCAAGTTATTGATTCAAGTCGAATGTGCTTATTCAGTAGAGCAAAAGTCCCTATTTAAGATTAGATCAACACAATTAAGCGGGTTACAATCAAAGGGGGTTCAGTAAGGCCAAAGGGAGTCTAGCTAGGCCAAAAAGCCAAGCTGGAGGGGTCAGAGCTGTGGAATTTACTCGAAGAAAGCCAGTTGATTCATCTCAAGAAGCCGGAATCATACTCAAGATAGAGGATCTTCTCTTCAATTCCTTCAGGGGGTTTTAGGGTTTTTATTATGTTTTGTTTTATCTTTTATTCTGAGATTTATTATTTTATGATTATGAACTAAATCCTCAGATACCTGAGGGGGATGAAACCTGAGATGAATCTTGCTATCGTTTGCTGAACTATATGATAAATACTTGATTTGTTCTTAATTATGTGTTCTTAATTCTTGTGTTGATATTTTCGGGATAATGATTCAAGTATTGATGTGCTTAGGCAGTGGAGCAAAAGTCCCTATTTAGGAGTAAATCTACCATAGTTAAGCGGAGTTGCTCATGCGCCTAGAGATAGGGTGACGAAAATCTGCCGGATTAGGGTCAAACCTAATATGGGAGTCCATAGATTAAGTTAATGCGATTCTATGGGTTTTAATTAGAAAGAGATTTCAATTAATCAACCTAGGCCTAGACGTTGGTAGCCTCGAGAGAGGTATTAATATAAATTAGGGAATCTTACGGATCAAGTCAATTGAATAAATCGCCTGGTTCAGAGTTAGATAACAAGTGAAGTCTAGGTGGATTCTTCCTCGGGTGTCGTCTTAATTAATTGGTTTTTCCCACAAGTATTTTCCCAATTCATTCTCTTTGTCTTAGAATCTTTAGTTTAGTAGTTAGTTAATTTTAGATTAAACGACAATTCTCTTAGTTTTTAGGCTAGATAATAAAAAGAAGGTTAGTATTAGTGCTTTTGGTTCCTTTGGGTTCGACAATCCGATTTTGCCACTAAACTATACTATTGTTCGATAGGTGCGCTTGCCTCAATTGTTGTCACAGTTAGTTTCTAAGCTCGATCATTCATTATATAAATTTTAAGACTCTGACATAACGATCATGTTTTTGGCACCGTTGTCGGAGAACTGAAATATTAAGAAAGCTTAATTTCTATTACTTTAGCCATTATTTTTATTTTTGCAATTTACTTTTATTTTTATTTTGTTTTTAACTTTGCTAATTTTTCTTCTTTCATTTGTTCCTAACAGGTACCTCTAGTTTATGACTAGGAGGAACCCGACAGGACCTTTAATCTATGACAGCAATATTGAAGGTACCGTTTGCAAAAATCGTAGAGAAATAAGACAAAGCTTAAATTACATACAAGAAGAGCAGGAAGACAAAACCAATACTACAGAAGAGATGGCTGAGAACAATCCGCTACCTCTAGAGGTGGCCGAACATCATGCTCCTCGAACTATGTATGATTATGCTAAACCTAATTTAACAGAAACTGAGTCAAGTATTGTTAGACCTACTATTGCTGCAAATAATTTTGAACTGAAACCTACACAATTCAGATGATACAACAGTTTGTTCAGTTTGATGGTTTGCAGGATGAAGATACAAATAGTCACTTGACAAATTTCCTAGAATTTTACAATACTTTCAAGATAAATGGAGTTTCTGATGATGCCATCCGTCTTTGGTTATTTCCTTCTCTTTGAGGAATAAAGCTAAATAGTGGTTGCATTCTCTTCCATGAGGATCGATCACTACATGGGATCAAATGACCGAAAATTTTTGTTAAAATATTTTTCGTTAGCCAAAACAGCCAAATTAAGGAATGATATCTCTTCTTTTGTGCAGATGGATTTAGAGAACTTTATGATGCATGGGAGAGATACAAGGACTTGTTGAAAAGGTGCCCACACCATGGATTACCCTTTTGGCTTCAGGTTCAAACTTTATACAACGGTGTGAGCCCCTCAACGAGGCAATTGACCGATTGAGCTGCCGATGGAACCCTGAATAACAAAACTCCTAAAGCGGCCTATGAATTCATAGAGGATATGTCACTGAATAACTATCAGTGGCAAGTTACAAGGACAAGGCCAACTAAAGCAGCCGGAGTTTTCAACCTTAACGCAGTAACCATGCTATCAAATCAGGTAGAGATGTTAAATAAAAAGATTGATGGTTTGTGTTCTTCGTATGTACATCTGGTAATGCAGTGCGAAATAAGCGAAGGTGTGGCGAATCCTGAGTACCCACCCTACGGACAGGGTATGGCGAGCGAACAAATGAACTATATCGGTAACAATTTTCGATCTCAAAATAACCCTTATAGCAATACTTATAATCCAGGTTGGAGGAACCACCCCAATTTTTCATGGGGTGGTCAAGGAAATCAAAGACAACATCCTCAAAACTTCCAACAACAGCCCTATCCACAGGAAAAGAAGCCGAACCTTGAGGAGATACTGACAAAATTCATAGCGGTGTTAGAAACTCGTCTCCAAAACACCGAGACAACACTTAAAAATCAACAAGCATCGATTCAAGGGATTGAGAACCAATTAAGGCAACTTGCCAAGATCATCTCCGAACGGCCACAAGGCGCTTGCCAATCAACATTGAAACTAACCTAAAGGAGAAAATTCAAGCCATAACAGCTCCTGATAGTGTAGGGTTAGATGAGTCCAATTTAAGGCAAGAGAACATGGTAGAGGAAGGTAAGGTTGAAGTAAGTCATGATAAACCAATACCGGTAATCAAAGAGTACCAACCTCGCATACCATATCCCGAAGTGATGAAAAAGGACAACACAGAAGAACAATTTGGTAAGTTTCTTAAACTTTTAAAAAATTACACATTAACTTACCGTTTCTTGAAGCTCTTTCACAGATGCCACATTCAAGGAAATTTTTAAAATAGCTGTTGACGAATAAACGAAAGTTAGACAAAGCATCACATGTGGAGCTAAACGCAGTGTGCTCAGCAATATTGCAAAATAGACTACCACAAAAATTAAAAGATCCAGGGAGTTTTACAATTCCATGCTTATTTGGTAGTTTATCTATTGATAATGCTTTAGATGATTTAGGGGCAAGCATAAATGTCATGCCTTATAAAATGTTTAAACAGTTAGGTCTAGGGAAACCCAAACAAATTAGGATGAGCATTCAATTAGCTGATAAAACTATTAGAATTCCTAGGGGTATAATTGAAGATGTACTCGTGAAATTGATAAATTCGTATTCCCAGTAGACTTTGTCATTTTAGACATGGATGAGGACAATAGTATCCCCTTAATTTTAGGAAGACTCTTTTTAGCAACTGTCAGAGCTAAAATCGATGTTGGTTTAGGGGAACTCATACTTCATGTAGGTGACGAATCAATCAGTCGTCAAGCTCTCGACTTAGCTAGGACATCGAGTGATAAAAGTAAGAATGTAAATTCTATTGATAATTATGCAGTTAAACCTTCTTTTCAGGAAACACCACATGACCACACAACTAAGCCAGATCTTATACCTCATGACAACAAAGAAATAACTCATGAGGAATAATGACTTCACATCGATGAACTAGATGAGTGGAAGACACATTTAAAGGAGAAATCACAACTACACGAAGTGAAACCGAAGGAACCCCAGAGGAGCTTATAGGAACATCAAATCACTTCAAAATAGGAGACCAGGTATTGTTAAATAAAGGAGACCCTAGAATCACCACATCAGACCTGAATACAAACGAAGAAATCCCTTTCGAGGTATGCAATGTCTTCCCATACGGAACGATCGAGGTAACTCACTTTGAATTTGGCACTTTTAAGGTAAATGCCACTCAACTCAAACTTTATCATAGAACTGATAGTATAGGGGAGGATGTTCAACTTTTCAAACCACCATGATTATGAGAGGTAAGTCTAGCTTAAGACTTTAAACGAGCGCTTCTCGGGAGGCAACTCGAGCACTAACCCCATTGATTTTTACGATTTTATTCTTTTCTTTTTAGCACCTAACTAAAAACTAACCAAAGTGTAGACTTCCAGACCACACAGCCTTACACACGGCCATGGCCGTGGCCGTGTGGACACTATGGACTTCTGTATTGACATTGTAGAGATAGTACGAAACAAGACAAAAAATATATTCAAGTCACAAACACCGACAGAACATCATGGCCATGTGAGGCGGTCGTGGTAGACACTGTTTCATCAAACATGGGCGTGGCGACCGTGGGAGAGACAAATGACTTACAACACGACCATGCGAGGCGGCCGTGTAACTCGACATGCCCACGGTACACAGGCGTGGGGATGTACCAGACCTCAAAACTCTATTTAAACTACTTCCTCCTCCTTCTCACCTACTCCCTTTCTTCCATCCCATTCTTTAGATCTCTCCCCTTCCATACTTCTCTTCATTAGCCCTTTCCCAAACCCTTGACATCCACCACATCCAAGTCGAAGAAGTGGAATGATCTAAGCACAGTCTCCCTATGGGAGACCGGTCTACATAAGTTCATGTCGGCCACTTCATTCACTCAACAAGCTAAGGGTCTTTGATACCATTTAGTTTTTATTTTTCTTCACACGTCTCCTTTATTTTCCTTATCTTAACTTCTCTTCCGCTAAATTTAGTTTATCTTATTTTAGTTTCTTGGTTTTAGGCTCTAAAGGCTGCTTGGGAATCACCCCACCATGACTACTGCCAACACCACCATGCCTTAGAAATCACACCCACCCCGCGAACCATCGAACAATAAGGACTCTTCAGTCTATTAGTATTTTCTTTTTATTATCTTTTACTTTTTACGCTCTTTCTCTTTTCTTTCTTGTATTTAAATATATAGTTAGTATATTTTGAATTTGTCTTACTATTTCCTAGCTAATTCTTCACAGGTTACCCAATTTCTTCATCTAGCGCAGTAAGTGTGGGCAATCACATCACCACCACTAAAGATGCCTTCTCCAACTTACCTTTTACCTCCGACTCAAGAAATCCATCCAAAATTTAGAAGTTTCACTTCTCTCCCTATCTTATGATTTTATTATTATTTGGCTATTATCTATCTTTGTACATTGAGGGCAATGTACATCTTAAGTGTGGGGGGTTAACTATAGTATTATTTGAGAATCCTTGAATTATATCTTGTCTCTTAGGTATTTTTCTCATATCACTAATTAGAATGAAATTTCCCTTGATTTATGATTTTTATTGATACATTTTGGATTAAGTCATGTTTAATTATGCATTGATGATTTAAACTTTAAGATACTAGAGAATCAAGCGTGATAAGTCTATTTTTCAGAAATTTAAAATTTTCTAGGTTGTCTACCTAAATTTGAATAGTACTTTGAAGTTTGAAATCTACAAGGTTGATATCAAAAACCCATAATTTTTTGTGAGATTTTGAGCCTTTTAGAGCATACATCTTTTTCGTGCTCACTTTTTTGATTATGAGTGTGTCAACATTGATTTGTTATTCTAGAACTTGCTTCGATTATACATGTTGAGACCATAACTTTGATTTGATATACAGAAATGATAAAGGCACCTAGGTTTTAACCCACTCACTCCACCAAAAGCCTACTCTAATAATTAACCCCTAGTGAACCCCTTTGATCCTAACAACCCTTTATTGACTCACCCATTAATATTAACCCAAAACCCTTTGTATTTGTTATCACCATCCCTTTTGACTACCCTTATATCGAGATTTGATCTGATTACTTACGTAACTATGATCTTTATTTTAGTTGTTAAAGTTCTTTCTTTTTATTGTAAACACTTGATTTGATCTTAAAATAAAAAAAATTGAAGTATATTCATTATTAGTTCTAAGTGAGCTTATACAGCTTAATTAACATCTTCAAAAAGAAGCTCGTATTATTATTATTAGTATTATAAATTTTCAATTGATATAATTATTTAGGAATAGTTCTTTTTTTTAGTTAGGTAATTTGTCAAGTCAATCTCGATTCTAACCTTTTAGTTCACCCTTTATCCACACCTTTAACCATATTATAGTGGTAGAAATTTGATTTTCATGCAAGCTTATGGGATTAACTTTTCATGTTCGACTTTTGAGTTCTTAATTTTGAACCTTAAACACTTCGAGTAATTAGAGTGAATCTTTAGTGAGGATGTCAACCTTTGTCGATTTTGAATCAAAGGTAATTATTTAGATGATAAGAAAACACTTATGTTTTCAAGCTACAAATATATGACTTAGATTGTTTGAATCTTTAGGGCTCTTTTAGTTGAATTATCCATGTATAAATTATCTATGAATTATGATGAAACATTGTTAATGAGAATTATGAATTTAGGAAAGTTCGTTTTAATTGTGAGTTGAGAATTTTGCTTGAGGACAAGCAAAAGCTTAATTGTGGGGGTATTTGATAAATCGTAATAGTAACATATTTTAGTCCCACATTTAGCATACTTTTGGATCATTTATTCATTAAATTGTGGAATTTGGTGCTCTTAATCCCTTGTTTTCATATTTTATACTTAGGAAAGCAGGAGGATGAAAAGAATGAAAAACGGGCCTAAAACGGAGTAAATGGGCCACATCACAAAATCGACACGGCCTGGGCCAAAGACCACATGGCCGTGCCCCTATAGTAGACCCGAACACGACCTGGCCACGATTCACATGGGCATGTGCCATGGGCGTGTCCTTGTCATAGCAAAGAAGAATTCTATTCGAAATAGGGTACTTAGAGGCAAATTAAAGACTTTTCAAGAGTCTATATAAACAACCTAAGGGCCAGCCTTCAAAGGGGGTTCAACAAGGCCAAAAGGCATCCAGCTAGGCCAAAAAGTCAAGCCGGAGGGGTCAAAACTGTGGAATTTACTCGAAGAAAGCCAGTTGATTCATCTCAAGAAGCCAGAATCATACTCAAGATGGAGGATCTTCTCTTCAATTCCTTCATGAGGTTTTAGGGTTTTTCTTATGTTTTTTTAATCTTTTATTCTGAGATGTATTCTTTTATGATTATGAACTAAATCCTCAAATACCTGAGAGGGATGAAACCTAAGATGAATCTTGTTATCGTTTGTTGAACTTTATGATAAAAACTTTATTTGTTCTTAATTATGTGTTATTAATTCTTATATTGATATTTCTAGGATATTGATTCAAGTATTGATGTGCTTAGGCAGTGGAGCAAAAGTCCCTGTTTAGGAGTAGATCTACCATAGTTAAGTGGAGTTGCTCGCGCGCCTAGAGATAGGGTGGCAAAAATCTACTGGATTAGGGTCAAACCTAATATGGGAGTCCATAGATCGAGTTAATACGATTCTAGGGGTTTTAATTAGAAAGAGATTTCAATTAATCAACCTAGGGTTAGATGTTGGTAGCCTCGAGAGAGGTATTAATATAAATTAGGGAATCTTATGGATCAAGTCAAATGAATAAATCATCTGGTTCAGAGTTAGATTACAAGTGAAGTCTAGGTGGATTCTTCCTCGGGTGTTGTCTTAATTAATTGGTTTTTCCCACAAGTATTTTCCCAATTCATTCTCTTTGTCTTAGAATCTTTAGTTTAGTAGTTAGTTAATTTTAGATTAAACGACAATTCTCTTAGTTTTTAGGCTAGATAATAGAAAGAAGATTAGTATTAGTACTTTTGGTTCCTTTGGGTTCGACAATCCGGTCTTGCCACTAAACTATACTACTGTTCGATAGGTGCGTTTGCCTCAATCGTTGTCATAGTTAGTTTCTAGGCTCGATCATTCATTATATAAATTTTAAGACTCTGACATAACGATCACACTTAATCTGTTATGTGCCGCATCGGTACAATGTGGTGTGTAGGGCTGGATGGGTGTTTTAAACCCTACATGGTGTGTAGGGATGGTCGGAGATGGTGTGTAGAGGATGGGGTAGGATTATGATATTTTATTTTCATGTCTATATTTGTATCTGTATTTGAAATGGGCTTTGGCCCGAATATGTATCTGCATCTAACATGAGGCCAGCCTGAATATGAATTTATCTAACTTGTGATATTCTGTGTGTGTGCATGCTTAATTCTGTTGGGTTACACACTGAGTTTACGTAAACTTAGTCCTCTCTGTCTGTTCTGTACAGGTAATCCACAGAGTTAGATAGATCGGTCCGGCGGAGGACTCGATGGTGACCACTCGTCATAGAATAGTTTTATTTTGCTTTATGATTTTATTTAAGTTTTAGTATTTGTTTTAGAGAGTTTGTAATTTCTTTGACTCTCGGGACTGTATGGACTTTAACTGTGGTTTTGGTTTTGTTGGCCGTTATATGCATGCTTTAACAAAATGATTTCTCTTAAAACGACGGTTTACCTAAACAAGGTTTTCTAAATCACGAACTATATTGCTTAAACATAACGATTTTTCATAAACTTCTGCGCTAAAGGATTTTTAAGGAAAATGAATAAATGTTTTGAAATAAATGAAAGTAAATAAGGGTTTATAAGCCTAAGGGTTTTATCGAGTTAGCTTTGTTTTCTAAACCATTCTATGTAACATCACCAGATTTGGCCATAACATCTAGGCCGGGTTTGGGGTGTTACATATTACCTCTCTAGAACTTCAACACAACATTACCTGGGGAAGAATCTTAAGATACTAAGAAAAACCAGCTTTGTGACGTTGCTTGTCGAATCCATGATGCATCGAGCTCCTTAGAGAAGTCTCATGTTGGAGACTACACAACAAGGTTGAGCTTGATATTTCCCTGTAATTTTGTATATCCATAGCACAAGTATCGTTGTAGGTGAAATCTAGAATGAGAAGCCTAGAAACAAACATGGTGTCTTTGATGGGATCTTGTTTTGATATGCCAACCACCACAACAGGGGTAGTTCCAACTTCAAGGTATAAAGAATGAGTACAGTGAAATGGACAAAGTAAAAAAGTTTTATCCAAAGAAGAATCCCACTAGGTACAACAAGGGACAATATCCAAATGGCTATTCTAAAGACAAGAACTTTCATATCTTAATCAAAAGTTCCAAAGGAATAACTTTATTGGGTTCTTTAAATCCTTTTATAGTGGGTAATTAGCCATTTTAGAGATTTCCCTTTCTAATACCATCCTTAAGCTCAAGGCCTATAAATCCTAGCTTTGAATCAGATGCAAACATTAGCTTGCTTAATATCAGCCATAAAATTAGCTTCAAGCGATTTAGTTTGGTATCTAATTTGATACTGAAATAGAAAATCCAAATTTTTATTGAAGGGTTTTATGGTGCTAAAACTAGTGAGGTGTGCATGATTGGGTGCAGGGTTTTGAGGTTGGAGAACAAAGTATCTTTAAGACATTTAATGGACTGTGAGCTCCTTGTGAATATTCATTTTCCTCTATTGAACTCAGATAGGAAAGAAAGTAACATCAATGGAAATATTAAGAGTTTGTACTAAGAAACTGATCCGCTTTGTTGTGTTTTGAATCAAGTGAAACATTTTAGAATCAATTTAAATAAGAATGACTCAATTCAAAGTTGCAAGGAACCGATTCAAACATTAAACAATCGATTCAAAGTAGCTACAACACTTTAGATACTTAAGTAAAGAAAGGAGAGATAAAAAATTGAGCCAAAGATTACACCTGAACTAATTTGCAAAGTGATATGCTATATTTTCAACATAAAACAATACAATTTAAAGCCAAATAACATCACCAAATACTACCCGCCATCACTAAGTAATCTTGAAACTTGTAAAACTTTACTTGCACACATAGATAAGCTGACTTATTAACTCAATCATACTTAACTAAGCAACATTATATTGCAACTAAACAAAAAATGAACCAAAATAGAATGTTGTATTCATTCACCAAAGAGTAACAACTGGTTGTAAACACCAAAAAAACAACCAGCTACATAGATGGTCATTTTCAACGCTCTCCATAGCCTCCATGCTGCTGACACCATCCATCTTCCTTAAATATTCAAACATGACCTTTCCAAGTGCCTTGGTCAGTATATCAACCAACTTGCATCTTAGCCAGCTCGTAATTTTGCACTTTAATGGGCTCACGTTTTGGTGAGCATGCATTTTTGCCGCTCACATTTCATTCAACATGCACTTTGCACAGATCGCACATTTACCAACTCGCACTTTTGCTAAGTTCATAACTTGAATTTTGGTGCTTGCACTTCACCCTACTACTTGTGTCACGGGGCTAGGATTTAGTCTCGTAATCTATACGGCCTTAGGCGATTCCTTCATTTCAAGCACACCTAAGTCTGCCTAACCACCAACAATTGAGGATTCATACAGGATTCCTCCAGGAACCAATATATATAATAGAAGCAACATAAAGCCAAAAAAGTACTCAAAGAATAGAATAGCCATGGAAAAACTATGCACGAGAGGTGTTTGAGTAAATGCTTTCAATTGTATTCACTCTCAATGAATACAAAAACAATAGATGATTTAAAACTAGGGGAAGCTCTCTATCTATAATTGAACTCCCCCAAAATCGACGGTATAGATCGAATTAAATCGATAGACGAGATGAAGCTTATCCCTAAAATTAAAGGATTTACAAGATTACATAATCAAACCAAATCTAATCTTACCAAATATGATTCCCCTCAATCTTTTAAGATTAGTTTCCCTATTAACCAAGGTAGCTTAATTTTTCATATCTGCTTCATCTCGTTGGTAAATCTCGTTGGCAAGAAGCCACGACTCTCACTTGTGCCTACATTCTAACTTGTCTCGATTGGAATCCTCTCGGTTCTCCCAACTAGACTTCAGGTTTCCCATAGCCCCTAGATTTCCTTGCTTCAAAACTTTGAAAGGGCCCCTACGCTCTTGCCAAGCCAACAAGTTAGAATGCAAAACACTACCAAAGTGTTCAAAATGATCCTTACTGTAGAAACCATTTTTTTGAAAAAGAGGTCAGGGTCGACTTTGATTTTGAAAAATAAAAATGAAAAAAAGGGAGTCGCCACCAATCATTCCTGATGAAGTGTGATCGGGTCACCTCATAATTTAATCATTTTAATAAAAGTTTAAATTTAGCAAAACGATGATTTTTAGGTCTACGAAATCCAGAAAATGGGTTCGAGAGTCGGTTACACACGATGAAGGATTAACACCCTCGATACGCGTAAAAATTGGTACGTAGTTGATTAATTGATGTCTTTAGTGTCGAAAATTGAAAATTTGAAGAAAATTTAAAATACGATCTTTTATCATGAAATTGAAAATTTTTTATGAACAGGGCATATCGAGAAAAAGAATTACATTCCGTAAGTTAGGACACAATGTCTTAAATTCTCGAGACGAGAGTAAATGCCGAAAAATTTTATTTTGAAAGATGTTTGATTATCTCGGATTTAGAAACAAATCATATTTCGTAAGTTAGAACACGAGCTCTTCGTAATTCTCGAGATAAATTTTATTTTAAAACATTTGTTTGTTTGGATTTATCAAAAAAGTCAAAACCCGTAAGTTAGGGAACGACCTTTCGAATTTAAAATTACGATATATTGTTTGTTTAAAACACCATTTTTAGTGTATCGAAAAAATGTAACACTATTTCGTAGAAAAAAGTTAAATAAATTACGGTACTAATATGCATAATAGAATAATAATAAATGCATTAATTAACTGATAATAATACGAGCAAAAATAAAAATAAGACAAATAAATAAAATAAATAATAATAAAAACCAGTTATATATAAAAAATTAGTAAGTAAACAAATGAAAATTAAAAAATTAATTAAAAATCTAATAGTGAACAAATAAATAAATGAGTAAATATTAGGTAAAACTATTTTAAAAATATAATAATAATAGCAAAAAAAAATAAATAAAATAAATAAACAATAGTAATAGTAGTAATAATAATAAGAATGATGCTAGTAACAAGAATAAAAATAAAGATAAATAGTAATAGTAATAATAATAATACTAATAATAAATATAATAATAATGATAGTAGTAAAATAAATAATGATAATAGTAATAATAGTAATAATAATAATCAAGTAATACTAAAAATACAAAAATAAAATAAAAATAAAAGTAAAAATAAAATAGATAAATAATAATAATAATAATAATAATAATAATAATAATGGTAACAAAAATAATAATAGAAATATTAAATAATAATAATACTAATAATACTAATAGTAATAATAATAATAAATATTAAATATTAGTAATAATAATAAAAATTGCAAAATAACTAAAAAAGGTACTAAATTGAATTTAAAACGAAAGTTCAGGGCAAATCTACAAAAAAAATAAAAGGAAAAGGACCCCATTGAATGTGCGAATAACAAGGAGGGATTAAAAGGGAGATTTTTCCTTCTCCTCCAAAATGCACAGCATCAGGGGGGACCAGATTGAAAACCGAAGTAAATTACTAGGCAAAATTAAAATATAAGAAAAACTTGATTGCAGAGCAATAAAAAAGTGGAAGGGCAAAAAGTGCAATTAGCCCTTCCGTTAAAAACACGCGGATCCTAGGCCTGAGTGGGTCGGATCTAGGGTCAGAGGGGCAAAATGACGTCGTTTTGGGGCTTTAGGATGCCGGCCAAAACCGGCATCATTTTGAGTGGCTATATAAGCCAATTTTTTTTGAAAAAAAATCATTTCCTCACTTTGCTTGAAAAAAAATGGTCCCCCTCTCTTTTCTCTCTGCAGGGACCGAGAGTTGGTGGGATTTCGGCAGAGCCACCGCCGCGCCTCCGCCACCGGACTGCCAGTCGCACCTGCAGCGGCGCCTGTAAAATTTCTTCCCCCCCTTTTTTTATTATTTTTAATACATATATATATGAAGAAATAAATTCAAAAATAGGAAAAAAAAAAAGAAGAAGCCTTAGAAATGATTTGATTTTCTCTTCAATCTTGATTGTCCTTTTTGATTGTTTGGTGAATTTGTGTAATAGCTCAAATTTCAGTTATATTAGAAATAGTGGTTCGAGACCATCAAATCTGACAAATGAACTCATAGATTGTATTATTTAATATTTACTGAGCTAAATGTAGCTTTTAAAAGATTTTTGAAATAGTAAATTGTGTTTTATAAAGATTTATTTGGTCAAGAAATCGAGAAAAGAGGTATTGAGATCTCGGTGTTATAAACCGAGTCAAAATATTTTATGAATATTTACAGAATGTCAATAAGTGGTATAAAATTCGTTAGGAAATTTTGACGTTTGGGTGGTTAATAAAATAAAAAGGACTAAATTGAAAAGGTGTAAAAGTTGCTAGAAGGATGAAATAGCTTAATTGTCAAATGTGGAAGGACCTAAAGTGAAAAAAAGCCCAAAGGAGATATTTTGGGCGGCAATAGCTGAGAAAATCAGGAAATGGCTGAAATAAGGGTAAAATTGGAAAATTGTCAAAATTAGTTAAATAAATATGGGACCAAATTGGAATATCTAGAATTCTCTTCATTTCTCTTCATTTTCATCAGCTGAAAAATAGTCATGGAAGAGGTTTCAAGCTGGTTTTCATACTCTGGCTTCATGTAAGTTTAATTCTTGCTTTCTCCTTGAAATTTCTATGTTTTGAACTTTACAATTGGGTCCAACTTAGTATGTCATTAGTTTTGATTCTATGGCAAATTTTAAAGTTTCTATGGATGAGTGCTGGAATAATATGACGAATAAATATAGAATTGAAGCTTTAATTTTGATATATGGTGATTTTATCAAGTAAAATTGATGGAAAATGGTTTTAGGACCTAATTGTGAAAGAGTTGAAATTAAGGTCTAATGTTAAAATTCTGATTTTAAAAGGTTATGAAGTAGTTTAAAATGATAGAGAAAAGTACTAAATGAGAAAATTATCTCAATTGAGGGGTTAATTGAGCAAGGACTGAATTGTATGAATTGTGGAATTTGGGACAAAATAGAAATCAACATGTTACACTAAAGCAGTTTTGGACAGCAGCAGTTGTCTAACTTTGAAAAATCACCAAAAATGGTAGAAATTGAATTAGAAGTTGAGTGAGATATAAAATTAAAGCTTGTTGAGTCTATTTTCATATAAAAGAAACAGAGCAAGCAAAGGAAGTCTACATTTTAAGATATTTAAATTTTGGTAAGACTGATTTAGAATAACTTCGTGAGCCCTGTTCTTACTCTAGAAATTCACTAAAAAATTGTACAAAAATAATTATGCATTCTAATTTATATGTATGTATTCCTTAGTGAGCCTATTTTTATTAGAAATAATCGGAAACACTATATGAAAATTGTACTATGAGATAATTGATTTTTAGTGAAGAGAGGTCAGAGCAGTAGGACTGTGTAACAGGGGAGAACTTAACTAATAAACTGTACTAATTGGCCATACCAAAAATTTTTAAAATATTATGGTAAGAAGATATGTGAGTCTAGTTTCAAATAAAATTTACGGATCTTAATTTGGAGTTCTGTAGCTCAAGATAAAAATAATTTAGTAACTATGACAAGGATGGACAGCTTGAATATTCACATAAGTAAATAGTGAAAATTATAGATAATGTTACTTACAAGTGTGTTGTTTATACTAAGGATGTGGATGGAGAGGAGGAGGAGGAAAATAATAAATGAATGACTTGTGTATAAATTGATCACATGCTCGATTATAATTGATAAACGTTGAGGTAGAAATGATATAATGTTTTATTTCAAATATTTATTATGAAACTAAGATTATCGTTATGGTATAAAAATCAATTGTAAGTTCATGTAACTTGAATTATATTCTTAAATGCTTGAAATGTATGTTATTGATATGAATATAATTTGAATGTTCATTGTATGAAAGTTGGCGAAACATTGATATATTTGATAAAAAGTGGAAGAAATCCGGTTGAATGAAAGGAAAATTCGATGGATCTCTCGAAAAGGAATTGACGGTAAAAGGATCTAGCCGGACGGGTGATCCTATCCGATATAGCCCTCCCAAGAATATGTGTGAAAAGGATCTAGCCGGACGGGTGATCCTGATATAGCCCTCCAAGAATATGTGGAAAATGGATTTAGCCCGGATGGGTAATCCAATTAGGGTCCAATTTAGCTTTGGACTAGTAATTCAGATCTAAACTCATTAGAGTAATTGTCATTTGGGATTTAGCCTGGTGGTAATCCCGACAATACTCTATGAGTTTATATTCTGAGGATTTAGCTCGACTGGTAATCCATTGTAAGGATGAGGTTCATGGGAGTGTGCTCTCTGAAATGGAAATGTGCCCACATGAACATGAATTGACGGACTGGATTTGTACACTAAAGTGTACTTCGAAAATCCATCGAAATTCCAAGTAATTCAACGGATAAATATAGAAAATATCAAGGAATGGAAATTATGATATATATATTATGTGACATAAGGAAATACGAGTTGATGAGACATGAACGTAGAACTTGGTTGACGAATGAGTTCATTTGTGATTATATATTTGTACATCCTTGAGTCTATTATCCGTATGAATTGGTATTCCAAATGAGTTAATGAGAAGAGTTCTAATATGAAATAATCTTAATTCTAAATGAAATATTATGAAAACGTATTTGAAATACATTGGTATGTCTTGTATATGTTATTTGAGTTCATAATGTGTAAAGTAATGTATGTGGAAATATGAGATGATGATACCTGTACATGGAATTTATTGGTGGATACGTACATCCAAATTTATATGATAGATTGTAGTGAACATTGAAATTGGGCTCAATAAGTGATTTGTCACTTTAAATTGTGATTGGCAGGAAGGATTAGTGAATTGCATGTTTATGAATTGTTACATGTATTTGTCAAAATACGAGGAAATGATGGTAATTGATACATGGAAATATGAGACTATACATATAAAAACATGGAATATGTTTGATAAATGTGTTCATTCATAATTATAGAATTGTGCATCTCTAGTGCACTATATGTGTAAAGATGATGTTTCAAATGATTTGATAAGTAAAACTCAAATATGAAGTAGTTTGAAACCAAGATAATTTGTTATAAAAATATATATGAAATATGAGAGGTGTGATTGTTATATGTTATATGAATACATAGTGTGAAAAAGTATAAGTACAAGAGAAATTTAATGAGAATTGAGCCCATATACATTTCTTGTTATTTATATGAAGTGTACGACTAACAAATGGTATTAAGTATAAGGCTCAGTTGAATATCTTAAATTGGTTTTTGTATGTATTAAATGTGGGTGAAGAATAAGGATCAAATGAGTGAGAAATATGGCTTGGAAAATAGCCTAATTTGTGAAAATTAACTTTACCCCACGGCCTAGCAACACGGGCGTGTACTAAGGCCGTGTGACTCAAGTTCCTTCATAGACGCAAGTCAAAGAGTTATACGGCCCAGAGGCACGGTCATGTGAGCCACACATAGCTGGAGCTTTGTAAATGAGATAAACTTAGGGATTTTGCGAAAAATTTCATACGATTCGATCCAATCCACCCAATCCCAATGCATAATTTGGACTCCAAGGGTCTGTTAAAGGAAACTTCTATAATCAATTTTTATATTTGAGCGATAAATGGTTTAAATCATCTGTAAGTGTTCCGTACTCCTCGGTAATGCCTCGCACCTGCTCCCAAGATCGAATACGGGTAAGGGGTGTTACAATTTGAATCTATCTTTTTTATTTGATTAAAATCTGAAAAAAAGAGGCTTTACATTCGATTTTTCATGGTTTATATAGCCCCTTTTTTACACGATTATATCTATATTCTATGATGTCTTTTACCTTTTGATCCTTGCGGTGCAAGTGGGTGGTGGAGATGTGGCAGGCGATGGTGGCGGTGGTGGTTGGTGGCGATCCTCGAGGTCGAGACACCTAGGTGCGGCGCACCTAGGGTTTGCTATTTTCTTGTTTTTTCGATTTGGGTTTGTAGTGGGCTAGGATTAGATTGGGCTTGAATTGGGTTTTAGTCATTTGGGCTGTTTGGGTTAGGTTGAATTGAGTTTAGTTTTTAGGTTTGGTTTTGGGTCTTATGGGTTATTGGGTTGTTTTGGGTTTGGATTTAATTTGTTTGGGTTTCAATAGGCCCGGGCCAAAATTGGGTTATACACTTACTTTCAACATTCCCAAAGTTTCATGAACAACCCACCTTTCCCCTAGGAGGTAGCTCCACTGATATCTCAATAGACTTCATATCAGTTTGATGCTCCACTAGCATATGGAACATCTTTGATTAGCTAGATTGACAGCAACACCTTAGTCCCAACCTTCATATCTAGATTCATCGACACAATGGTTTGTGATAACGGACCAACAACAATATGAATTTGATTGGCAAAAGAAAAAAAATCGTCTTAATCCTATCAAGGAAGTTTAAGCCAAGCACAAAATCGTAATCATCTAAATAGATTTCCTCAAAATCTTCCTTGCCCTTCCATTCATAGATTTATAGCTAATAACTGCTAAAAGTAACATGTTTTAATCCCATTCCTAATGCGATTTTAGGTGATTATTTGATGCTAATGGTGAATTTTATACTCATAATCTTTTAAATTAATGTTTTTATATTTAGGTGAGTATTTGGGAGTAAAACGAACGAAAAATGTGCAAAAATAAAAAAACTAAAGTAAGGAACAGGAGCCACATGGGCTGTACATGACCATGTGGTAAGTTGTTTCGATTCCAAGAATTGTCACTCTAAACTACGGGAAAACACAATTTTTAAGTTTTTCGGGCATTTTAAGACGTATATATGACAAAAATAAGAAGATGAGAGAGCGCCGTCATAGAATACTCAAGAAAACAACCTAGAAAACACCATTGAAGCCAATTTTGAAACATATTTTCATCAAGATTGAAGACTCCTAGTTGATTTCTCAGGAGATTATAATGTGTTTCTTTATTTCTTTTTGGATATACTATCCCTGGGATGTTTTTATTTTCAAGCATGAACTAATTTTCTAAATACTTAAGGGAGATGAACCCTATGATGAAGTTTATCTTTTGATTTTTATTTTATGTAATAAATACTTAGATATTGTTCTCAATTATGTGTGTTTAATTCTTGGTTTGATATTTCTAGATTATTGATCCACGTTTGATGTGCTTAAATTAGAGAAGAAGTAGACCCTGTTTAAGAGTAGATTTTGCATAATTGAGTGGACTTGCATGTAATCTTAGAAATAAAACGACATAAATCTATCAAATTAGAGTCAAAACTAATAGGAGAATCCATAAAATGAGTTATTACAATAATAGGGGTTTTAATTAGAAAGAAATTTCAATTAATCAACCTCAAGTCAGTTGCTCTTACTCTCAAAAGAGATATTAGTATAATTTAGGGATTTCTGCAGATCAAGTTACTAAGTAAAGAAATTGCGTAATTTAGATTGATAATGACAGATGAAATCTAGGTGAATTCTTTACTGGATATTGTTTCGCTTCTTGATTGTTAATCGTTTGTTTTCCTATTTTGTTCTTTGTTGTGTTTGTAAGTTAATTAATTTAGTTAATTTTAGTTTTAATCAATCACTCAAATTTATCAGTTAAATAATTGAAAGACAGTAATTACTAAACTTCTAGTTTTCATGAAAATGATATCTTGCTCATTGTAGCTATACTATTAATTGATAAGTGCACTTGCCTTAGTCAAATTTTTAGTTAGTTCATGACGCATTAAGTTTTTGGCGCCTTTGCCGGGGACTAGAATATTAAAAAAAACTTTATTTCTATTTATTTAGCCATTTTTTATTTTAATTTTAATACTTTTTTTTTAATTCAATTTTATATTTTTATTTTGTTTGATTCTTACAAGATCTTTTGGTTCATGAGTAAAGGCAACTCGTTGAAACTAATAGTTTTTACAGTGAAATTGAAAAGGTTAGAGATCCGAGGCAATGTCAACATATTGTAATAAATGATCAAGAGCAAAATGACATTATTGAGGAGATGGATAATAATCTTAGTAACCGGCAACCTCTTGCATGTCCTACTCCTTGGAATATGTACGACTATGCCAAGCCCACTTTGATAGGGGCTTAGTCGAGTATCATTAGATTTATTGTTGCTACAAGCAATTTTGAGATTAAGCCGAACACAATTAAAAAATCAGTAGAACAAAAACCGAAACATTTTCCATTTAGTAAGGTAAAACAAAAACACATGGAAAGATATTATAAACATAAAAAGAGGAAAAGAAAAAAGAAGTAAATGCTACCTAACCATGGAGGTTAGGATAGACCCACACCGGTTTGGGAGGGAACAAGGCCAAATCCATTAAGAAATTGGCTACCCATTCGTGGTGAGCGGGGGTGCCTTCGGCAGCCTAAGACAAAGCAACATGCTAGGGTCATCTCTAGCAAGGCTCAACTTAGAAGGCAATCTAGTCATGTAATGTTGGGCTTTATAAATAAAATAGGAAATAATTGTTTTGTTAATATGGGACTTTACATTTTATACATTTATATATAAATTACTGTTTTCTCAAGGAACTCCATTCTATACTTCCACCGACTTCATTCTAAATTGTATCTTTAGATTAGCCTTTTGCTTGTTTCACTTTGTTGTGCAGCTGCATTTTATTCTCCACTGAATCTTAGGCAATTTGAATTCTATTGAAGCAAGCATTGAATCACCCAAAACAACATTATAGGCATCCAGTGGTATATTATATTATATTGTTCTTATTTAATATTTTTTTATATACAAACATATGAATATAATTAATCTTCCAAATACATTAGAAATGTGCAGCTGCTCCGAAACAAGGGACAAAGATACCCGAGTGGCCGTTCCACAGACATAAATTTGACATTTTGGTTAAAAGTTCAGAGAAGAAACATGAATGGGGTTCCACAGATCCTCTTCCATTGTCGATATGTTATACAAGCCTTATTTGTATCCTTTGGATCTTCCTTGCACCATGTTGGAAAGAGCAGTGACTATAAGGATTATCGATGTTGATAAATTTGCATGCAACACTAATGATGTGGATTTGATGAACGTGGTAATACAAATGCTAATGGCAAAGAAATGTTAACTTAGAAATAATTTAAAACAGATATAAAAAAAAAAATCATTTCATGGATGTGGGAATGCTTTTTGGGTTTATCTTTGATTTTTGTAAGATGCATTGCCTTGACGAATCTGTTTCGTGTCAAAGGTGTCATGGATTATTATTTTGGTGTTTTATCTAATTGTCTTATTTCTTTGATATATGCTTGAGTGTTTTTGTAATGTAATGATGCAAAGATATTTTGACTTTATACTCTTTTTTACTTTTAATAATTTCTTTTGGCTTGCCTAAAAAAAAATTCATGAGCACATAAAAGGCCATAAAAAGGATGTTTTGCAGAGAGTTTAAAAGTACAAATACAGTAGAATATAACATGTTGAGGCAAGTGTTTTGAAGTGGTTGCCAAAGTGCCAACTATTGTGGCTACTATGATCAACACTACAGTAGACCTCTATTAGATGGTATGGTTGAATGATGTTAATATTGTGCAAGTATGAAAATTCGTCTATAAAGTTCAATCCATTCGAAGAAACTTATCTTGAAGATTGGATGGAATTGGGTCATGCAATCATATTCTTTAGATTGTGGAGATTAGATTGGGATAGGATTAAAGGCATATCTCCAAGAGTTTATATTACTTTGGTCTTTATTATTATATTTGATCTTTCTATTTTAGATGTTGTATAATAGGAGAATTGGTTGTCAATTAATCTCTAGTACTTAGCAAGTCTCGAAACTCTTATATAATTAAGAGACTTGAACAGGTTTTGTACTAAGCACTAAGAGCTATTACTTGTTTATTGTGGAATGTATTTTTGAGAGTGCATTTAAGAGAGTAAACAAGTTTTGACATAAAAAATGTTATGAAAGTTGTTAAACACTTTATAAAAAATGTTATGAAAGCTTGAAATGTGTTTCCTTGTTTCCTTTGGATATATTGTCTTTGGGATGTTTTAAATTTCAAGTATGAACTAATTTTTTAAATACCAAGTGGAGTTGAACCTTATGATGAAGTTTGTCTTTTGATATTTATTTTATGTAATAAATACTTAGATATTGTTCTCAAATATGTGTGCTTAATTCTTAGTTTGATATTTCTTGATTTTTGATCCATGTTTGATGTACTTAAATTACAGGAGAAATAGTTCTTGTTTAAGAGTAGATTTTGCGTAATTGAGTGGAGTTGCATGTAATCTTAGAAATAAGACGACATAAATCTATCGAATATTTAGAGTCAAAACTAATAGGGGAATCCATAGAACGAGTTAATACGATAATAAAGGTTTTAATTAGAAAGAAATTTCAATTAATCAACCTAGAGGTAGTTGCTTTTACTCTTGAAAGAGATATTAACCTAATTTAGGGATTTCTACAAATCAAGTTACTAAGTAAAGAAATTGCGAAATTTAGATTGATAGTGACAGATGAAATCTAGGTGAGTTATTTCTTGGGTATTGTTTCGCTTCTTGGTTGTTAATCGTTTGTTTTCATGTTTTGTTCTTTGTTGTGTTCGTAAGTTAATTAATTTAGCTAATTTTAATTTTAATCAATCACTCTAATTTATCAGTTAAATAATAGAAAACGGCAATTACTAGTATTTCTAATATTCGTGGGAATGATTTCTTGTTCATTGTAGCTATACCATTAATTGATTGGTGCACTTGCTATTAGTTCATCGTAGCTATACTATTAATTGATAGGTGCACTTGCCTTAGTCAAATTTTTAGTTAGTTCATGATGCATTAAGTTTTTGGCATCGTAGCCAGGGACTAGAATATTAGTAAAACTTTATTTCTATTGATTTAGCTATTTTATATTTTAATTTTAATACTTTTGTTTTTAATTTAATTTTTAGATTTTTATTTTGTTTAGTTCTTACAAATTCTTTTGATTTATTACTAGAAGCAACTCGTTGGAACCAATAGTTTTTTACAGTGAAATTGAAAAGACGGGTCGCACAAATCGTAGAGAGATCAGCGAAGTGAGGCAAGGTCAACATATTGTAATAGATGATACAGAGCAAAATGACATTACCGAGGAGATGGATAATAATCTGGGTAATCGGCAACCTCCTGCTCCTCGGACTATATATGATTATGCCAAGCCCACTCTAATAGAGGCTCAATCGAGTATTATTAAACTGACTATTAATACAAAAAACTTTGAGATTAAGCCAAACACAATTAAAAAATCAGTAAAACAAAAACAGAAACATTTTCCATTTTGTAAGGTAAAACAAAAACCAAAAGTAAATGCTACCTAACCATGAAGGATAGGATAGACCCACCCCGGTTTGGGAGGGAACAAAGCCAAATCCATTAAGAAATTGCTACCAGTTCGTGGTGAACGGGGGTGCCTTCGGCAGCCTAATACAAAGCAGCATGCTAGGATCATCTCCAGCAAGGCTCAACTTAGAAGGCAATCTAGTTATGTAGTGTTGGGCTTTATATATAACATAGGAAATAATTGTTTTGTTGATATGGGACTTTACATTTTATGCATTTATATATAAATTACTGTTTTCTCAAGGAACTCCATTCTATACTTCCACCGGCTTCAATCTAAATTCTTTAGATTATCCTGTTGCTTGCTTCACTTAGTTGTGCAGTTGCATTTTATTCTCCACTGAACCTTAGGCAATTTGAATTCTATTGAAGCAAGCATTGCATCACCCAAAACAACATTAGGCATCCAACGGTATATTATATTATATTGTTCTTATTTAATATTTTTTATATACAAACATATGAATATAATTAATCTTCCAAATATATTAGAAATGTGCAGCTGCTCCGAAACGAGGGGCGGGTTCCGCAGATCTTCTCCCATTGTCGATCAGTTATACAAGCCTTATTTGTATCCTATGGATCTTCCTAGCACCATGTTGGAAAGAGCAGTGACTGCAAGGCTTATCAATGTTCGTAATTTTGAATGCAATATTAATGATGTTGATTTTGAATTCTGCTGTCCCCCTCTTAAAGAATTGTCTTTTTAAAATGAGAAAAGGAGAATTAAAAAAATAGTTGGCAAAGCAAAATCCGTTTTTGATTAAGAGAGTGGCTACCCATTCGTGAGGTAAATCGCGTCATCCCAACACTTGGAAAGCATTATAAGCATGTAATGTTTGATTTTATAAATAATATATACAACAATTGTTTTGTCCATATGGGATTTACATTTTATACATTCATTTCTACGCTACGGTTTTAATAGATAATATATAAATTGATTACATTGGTTGTGTGAATAAATGCATATAAAAAGGTCTGAAAAGAAGAATTAAAGAGACGGCTTGTGAAATAGTTTACCCCAGTCATGCTTGTTCTTGCACCACTCACTTGGTGATTTGAAAGACAGTTCAAGCTCATCACATTCCTGATCTAAGTAATCTAGATATATTCTTGGTTTCATCTTCATCATATTTATCCAAAAACAAATGCAAATATAATTTAGGGTAAATTACAACAACATTCACTCAACTTTGATACAATTCAACTTTCAAAAAATAACAAATCAATCATACTAATTATTTTCCGTTACAGATGTAATAGAAAAGTGACCTAGAATTGAACCTACCACCACGTTATTTTGAACCCAAAATATATATAAGAGTAAATTACACCAACAGTCACTCAACTTTGATCTCAATGACAAAACAGTCATTCAACTTTTAATTCAGTCACTTAACTTTCAAAAAACCAGACACCTAAAAAGAAGAACAAACAAAACCCTTGAATGAATTCTTCTTGTTCAGGAAGAAAGCTGAGAACCAGGGCTTCCTCATTGTCATTATCCCCAAAATACCCTTTTCGAGTATCCTTTCTAGAGTACCCGTTAGGTCCATGACCCGATTCAAATCCTTTTCCAAGGACTAGGCTTATCTCACCTCGACCCCAACTTTCGTTGCCGACCATCTCTACTTACATGGTTAGGGGTGTTACATGGTTTCAATTAAAAACTAAACAAAATTAATTCTATATGAGCACCAGACAATTATAATTTACGTCATATTAATGTTCACATAATCACAGTAAGATTCAACTCTACTTACAACACAAGGTAAGACTTCATGACCATTAGCACAAAATTAAAAAGATACATAGGGTGTAATCAAGTCGAGTCGAGTCTAAATACTGTTATAGTTGAGTTTGACTCAACGTTTGAAACTCTCGACTAAGCTCGTTTATTTAATTTTTGTACTCAAGTTCGACTATATTAAGGGGAATACAAACCCTAATAGCAAATAAATTTTAACTTTGAAATAATTTGATGCACATATAAAAAATTGATTTGATGAATGTGGGAATGCTTTCTGAGTTTATCGTTGATTTTTGTACGTTGCTTTGCTTTGACGAATCTGTTTTGTGTCAAAGGTGTCATGGAATCTTGTTTTGGTGTCTTATCTAGTTGTCTTGTCTCTTCGATGCTTGAGTGTTTTCGTAATCTAATGAAGCAAAGTTATTTTGACTTTGCATTTTTTTTACTTTAAATAAAAAAAATTTGCCCTTGTCCAAAACAAAAAAAAGATTGATGAGCACATAAATGGGCATAGAAAGATCTTTGAGGGAGAGTTTAAAAGTACAAATACAGTACAATATAGCATATTGAGACAAGTGTGTTGAAGTGATTGTCAAAGTGCCAACGTTAGTGGCTACTATAACTAATATTACAGTAGACCTCTGTTAGTTGCCATGTTTGAATAATGCTAATATTGTGGAAGTATAAAATTTGTCTATGAAGTTCAATCCATTTGAAGAAATTTATCTTGAAGATTGGATTGAATTGGACTATGCAATCATATTCATTGGGTTGTAGAGATTGGATTGGGATAGAATTAAAGACATATCTCCAACAATTTACATTACATTAGTCTTTATTATTACATTGTATCTTTTTATTTTGCTTATTTAATAAGAGAATTGATTGTAATAATCTCTAGCTTGTTAACAAGTTTCAAAACTCCGATATAATTAAGAGACTTGAATAAGCTTTGTACCAAGCTTTGAGAGCAATTATTTGTTCATTATGTAATGTATTTTTGATGGTGCATTTAAGAGAGTAAAAAAGTTTCGGCATAAAACATGTTATGAAAATTATTGGACACATTATAAAAATTTTTGAGTATACTACACCACAAGTTACCCAACTATAATTATTTTTTAATTTGGTCAACCATTTTTAAAGATATATTTTTATTGTCTGACGTGGCAGAAATTATAAACAGGGAAAAAAATAAGTAAATGCTACCTATCCATGGAGGATAGGACAGACCCACACCGAATAGGGAGAGAACATAGCCCAAATCCATCAACCATTGTGAAATTTTCTACCACGTTCGTAGAGTTTAAGGGAGATTTCGCAGCCCGAGACTAGAGTCAACCAGCCCATTCGGGGTTAAAGGGGGTGCCTTAGGAAGCCAAAACTTCACTTACAAGGCAATTAGAACTTTTAATGTTTCCTTTCCCCATAAATAATATAGCAAAGAATTCTTTGTCGATGTGGGATTCTACATTTTATATACATTACTGTTTTCTCGACGAACTCCATTCTCTACTTCCACCAACTTCAATCTAAATTCTATCTCTAGATTATCCTTTTGTTTAACACCCAGGTTTTATGTTTTATTTTTTTAAACACCCAAGTTTTGAACATCATTAACAAAAATTCAGCAGAAAGAAATTCCCATCCATTGACTATCATTCCGAATATTGAGAGGCAATGGTAACTCAATTCAAAACTCAACTCTTTGATGGTTGAACCATTCTGGGATTTCACTTCCAGGTATAATAACATCAAAAACTTCTCTTGAATTTGCAAATACCAGCAAAATGGAACGCCTGTCATTTGATATTATTAAATCCATAAATTGTTTAAGTACGAGATTTTGCAAAGCAAAAGGGACATTTATCAACCTTAAGACTTTTTTGGCAATGTTAATGCATTGGTGTTCTCAGCCAATCTGTAGCAATTTGCACCTACAATATCTGTCCAATCAGTTTAATTGCATTCCTTTGATGGACCTGCAATTATTTCCATACAACCACAACCTTCTAACTACACACTTTTTATATTTGTTAGAAGGCCAGGCACTGATTTAAGCTTTCTGTACTTTGACAATCCAAGACGTTCAAGCTTGAGAAATCGAGTAAAAAATGATGTTATGCTGATGAAATTGTTACCATTAAGATCAAGTTCTTTCAAAGAGGATAGACAACAAATAACACAAGGAATATCTCCTTCACAAAGATTGCAGTCCATTAGATTCAACTTTCTTAATGAACACAAGCCTATGAATGATCCTTATATGTGAGATCATCATTTTTTCTCCAACATCATACGTCATATGCTTTGACACATCGAATATCTTCCGTAAATAGTTATAATTTAGGGTAAATTACACAAATATTCACTCAACTTTGATGCAATTGACAAAACAGCTACTCTGGAATTAAGTCATTCAACTTTCAAAAATCAACAATCAGTCCTACTAACTATATTTCGTTACAGATGTAACAGAAAAGTGACCTGGAATTGAATCGACCACCACGTTATTTTGAACCCAAAATATATATAAGGGTAAATTACACAAATAGTCACTCAACTTTGATCTCAATGACAAAATAATCATCAAAATTTTAATTCAGTCACTTAACTTTCAAAAAATAACAAATCAGTCATTCTAACTTTCAAAAAACCAGACACCTAAAAAGAAGAACAAATAAAACCCTTGAATGAATTCTTCTTGTTCAGGAAGAACGCTGAGAACCAGGGCTTCCTCATTGTCATTACCCCCAAAATACCCTTTTCGAGTATCCTTTCTAAAGTACCCGTTAGGTCTGTGACCCGACTCAAATCCTTTTCCAAGGACTGGGCTTACCTCACCTCGACCCCAACTTTCGTTATCAACCATCTCTACTACTCTTCTTTTGATCCATCTCTAATCCTCCTTTGCTACAATACCCAATCTGATTTTGACTTTGGGATCTTGCTAATCATTGGCCTGACCCATAATTTTACTTGTTGGCATTTGGTTGTTTCTTTGGAGGAACTGTTTCCTTTATTCTCAAAAATCATGGGTTCAATCGATTGTTTGGTTTGTCTGGATATTCCCCTTGATAATGTTGGCAATAGAGTTAGTGTTGTTTAGCTTAATCGGCCACCCTTTTGTTTATATGATCATATCCCATGAAGATTTTGACAAATCTGAGTTGTTTTGGTTCTTGAATCAGTTGAATGTCGCTTTCAAGGGTTTTCTCCTCACTGGTTTGGTTGTGGGTACTAATAATTTGACCCAAAATTATCTCCAATCCCATTTCAATCTAGTTTTTTTAGAGTTAATGACTTTGGGTAGCAAAAAAAGATAGTCGGATCCCGATCGCAATGGCTCCTTTATTGGGGGGTTGAAAAAGAAAAAAAAATGATAGGGTGGTGGTTTGGAGGTCCACAATAGTGACGCAAAAGATAGTTGTGGTGAAAGTGGCGACAGCAAAATTATTGGGACGGAGAAGAAGTATAAATGTATTAGGTCATTTATGCAAAAAGTAAAAATATTGGGTCATTTATTAAAAAGGGAAAATAAGGATGAAAAAATAGTAACTCGACTTTGTCTAGTCTAACGTGGCAAGTTAATTGGTTACATCAGCTAGTCTACTGGCCACGTCACCTGTCCTGTTAGGCCTATAACGAAAAATGTTAATGAGTGACTGATTTGTAATTTTTCGATAACGATGTTAATGGGTGACTGATTTGTCACTTTTGATAACGTTAGTGACTGATTTGTTATTGTTTGAAAGTTGAGTAGCTGAATTGAAACTTTGCCTCGTCCATCGTGGCAAGTTCAACTAGTTAACTGGTCACGTCACCTGCCCCGTTAAGTCTGTAACGGAAAATGTTAATGGGTAACTGATTTGTCACTTTTCAATAACATTAGTGACTAGTTTATTATTTTTGAAAAATTGAGTGATTGAACTGTTTTGTCAATTGCATCAAAGCTGAGTGGTTATTGATGTAATTTACCCTATAATTTATCATGCGACTAATAACGAAAGAAAAGGTTGTCCTTCATCATGGGCTTCTCGCTTCAATCAATTATTCAAGGATTTCTACCCTGGAAAATAGATCCATATTCATGGTTAACAACTTTACAGTGGTTGTCAAATCCATCGAAGCAACACCGCCGACAAAAATGCAGCGAAGAGCGACTCCCATCCATTGACAATCATCCATTATATTGGAAGGCAAAGTTATCTTAATTGAAGAGTCATGTCTCTACTAGTTGAACCATTATATTAAGAGAAGACTTAAATAATAGCAAGTGGGAGCAAATTACCACGAGTCGTGCCATAGAGGCATTGACAAGGATGGGACCTAAAGGCGGGACCAAGAGGCAGCGTTCCATCAAGCAAAATGATGAGTGTGGTCACGAGACCCAACATGAGGAGTTAGAATGTGTTAAAACAAAAGAACAAGTTGTAAACCTATTTAAAAAGGCTTGTGTGATATTTGATAACAAGCTCAAAAGCTTCTGTCGCTAGTTTGTATATCCATAGCACAAGTATCGCTGTAGGTGAAATCTAGAGTGAGAAGCCTAGAAACAAACATGGTTTCTTTGATGGAATCTTGTTTTGAAATGCCAACCACCACAACAGGGGTAGTTCCAACTTCAAGGTATAAAGAATGAGTACAGTGAAATGGACAAAGTAAAAAAGTTTTATCCAAAGAAGAATCCCACTAGGAACAACAGGGGACAATATCCAAATGGCTATTCTAAAGACAAGAACTTTCATATCTTAATCAAAAGTTCCAAAGGAATAACTTTATTGGGTTCTTTAAATCCTTTTATAGTGGGTAATTATCCATTTTAGAGATTTCCCTTTCTAATACCATCCTTAAGCTCAAGGCCTATAAATCCTAGCTTTGAATCAGATGCAAACATTAGCTTGCTTAATATCAACCATAAAATTAGCTTCAAGCGATTTAGTTTGGTATCTAATTTGATACTGAAATAGAAAATCCAAATTTTTATTGAAGGGTTTTATGGTGCTAAAACTAGTGAGGTGTGCATGATTGGGTGCAGGGATTTGAGGTTGGAGAACAAAGTATCTTTAAGACATTTAATGGACTGTGAGCTCCTTGTGAATATTCATTTTCCTCTATTGAACTCAGATAGGAAAGAAAGTAACATCAATAGAAATATTAAGAGCTTGTACTAAGAAACTGATCCGCTTTGTTGTGTCTTGAATCAAGTGAAACATTTTAGAATCAATTTAAATAAGAATGACTCAATTCAAAGTTGCAAGGAACCGATTCAAACATTAAACAATCGATTCAAAGTAGCTACAACACTTTAGATACTTAAGTAAAGAAAGGAGAGATAAAAAATTGAGCCAAAGATTACACCTTGAACTAATTTGCAAAGTGATATGCTATATTTTCAACATAAAATAATACAATTTAAAGCCAAATAACATCACCAAATACTACCCGCCATCACTAAGTAATCTTGAAACTTGTAAAACTTTACTTGCACACATAGATAAGCTGACTTATTAGCTCAATCATACTTAACTAAGCAACATTATATTGCAACTAAACAAAAAATGAACCAAAATAGAATGTTGTATTCATTCACCAAAGAGTAACAACTGCTTGTAAACACCAAAAAACAACCAGCTACATAGATGGTCATTTTCAACGCTCTCCTTGGCCTCCATGCTGCTGACACCATCCATCTTCCTTAAATATTCAAACATGACCTTTCCAAGTGCCTTGGTCAGTATATCAACCAACTTGCATCTTAGCCAGCTTGCAATTTTGCACTTTAATGAGCTCACGTTTTGGTGAGCATGCATTTTTGCCGCTTACATTTCATTCAACATGCACTTTGCACAGATCGCACATTTGCCAACTCGCACTTTTGCTAAGTTCGTAACTTGAATTTTGGTCTGCTTGCACTTCACCCTACTACTTGTGTCACGGGGCTAGGATTTAGTCTCGCAATTATACGGCCTTAGGCGATTCCTTCATTTCAAGCACACCTAAGTCTGCCTAACCACCAACAATTGAGGATTCATACAGAATTCCTCCAGGGAACCAATATATATAGTAGAAGCAACACAAAGCCAAAAAAGTACTCAAAGAACAGAATAGCCATGGAAAAACTATGAACGAGAGGTGTTTGAGTAAATGCTTTCAATTGTATTCACTCTCAATGAATACAAAAACAATGGATGATTTAAAACTGAGGGGGAAGCTCTCTATCTATAATTGAACTCCCCCAAAATCGACGGTATAGATCAAATTAAATCGATAGATGAGGTAAAGCTTATCCCTAAAATTAAAGGATTTACAAGATTACATAATCAAACCAAATCTAATCTTACCAAATATGATTCCCTTCAATCTTTTAAGATTAGTTTCCCTATTAATCAAGGTAGCTTAATTTTTCATATCTGCTTCATCTCGTTGGTAAATCTCGTTGGCAAGAAGCCACGACTCTCACTTGTGCCCACATTCTAACTTGCCTCGATTGGAATCCTCTCGGTTCTCACAACTAGACTTCAGGTTGCCCATAGCCCCTAGATTTCCTTGCTTCAAAACTTTGAAAGGGCCCCTACGTTCTTGCCAAGCCAATAAGTTAGAATGCAAAACACTACCAAAGTGTTCAAAATGATCCTTACTGTCGAAACCATTTTTTTGAAAAAGAGGTCGAGGGTCGACTTTGATTTTGAAAATAAAAATGAAAAAAATGGGAGTCGCCACCAATCATCTTGATGAAGTGTGATCGGGTCACCTCGTAATTTAATCATTTTAATAAAAGTTTAAATTTAGCAAAACGATGATTTTTAGGTCTACGAAATCCAAAAAACGGGTTCGAGAGTCGGTTACACACGAGGAAGGATTAACACCCTCGATACGCCTAAAAATTGGTACGTAGTTGATTAATTGATGTCTTTAGTGTCGAAAATTGAAAATTTGAAGAAAATTTAAAATACGATCTTTTATCATGAAATTGAAAATTTTTTAAGAACAAGGCATATCGAGAAAAAGAATTACGTTCCGTAAGTTAGGACACAATGTCTTAAATTCCTGAGAAGAGAGTAAATGCCGAAAAATTTTATTTTGAAAAATGTTTGATTATCTCGGATTTAGAAAGAAATCATATTTCGTAAGTTAGAACACGAGCTCTTCGTAATTCTCGAGATAAAAATTTTTTTAAAACGTTTGTTCGTTTGGATTTATCAAAAAAGTCGAAACCCCGTAAGTTAGGGAACGACCTTTCGAATTTAAAATTACGATATATTGTTTGTTTAAAACACCATTTTTAGTGTATCAAAAAAATGTAACACTATTTAAGAGAAAAAGTTAAATAAATTACGGTACTAATATGCATAATAGAATAATAATAAATGCATTAATGTAACGATAATAATAATACGAGCAAAAATAAAATAAGACAAATAAATAAAATAAATAATAAAAACCAGTTATATATAAAAATTTAGTAAGTAAACAAATGAAAATTAAAAAATTAATTAAAAATCTAATAGTGAACAAATAAATAAATGAGTAAATATTAGGTAAAACTATTTTAAAAATATAATAATAATAGCAAAAATAAAAATAAATAAACAATAGTAATAGTAGTAATAATAATAAGAATGATGCTAGTAACAAGAATAAAAATAAAAATAAATAGTAATAGTAATAATAATAATAATACTAATAATGTAAATATAATAATAAAGATAGTAGTAAAAATAAATAATGATAATAGTAATAATAGTAATAATAATAAACAAATAATAGTAAAAATACAAAAATAAAATAAAAATAAAAGTAAAAAATAGATAAATAATAATAATAATAATGGTAACAAAAATAATAATAGAAATATTAAACAATAATAATACTAATAATACTAATAGTAATAATAATAAATATTAAATAGTAGTAATAATAATAAAATTGCAAAATAACTAAAAAAAGGTACTAAATTGAATTTAAAACGAAAGTTCAGGGCAAATCTACAAAAAAATAAAAGGAAAAGGACCCCATTGAACGCGCGAATAACAAGCAGGATTAAAAGGGAAATTTTTCCTTCTCCTCCAAAACGCACAGCATCAAGGGGGACCAGATTGAAAACCGGAGTAAATTACTAGGCAAAATTAAAATATAAGAAAAACTTGATTGCAGAGTAATAAAAAAGCGGAAGGGCAAAAAGTGCAATTAGCCTTTCCGTTAAAAACACGCGGATCCTAGGCCTGAGCGGGTCGGGTCTAGGGTTAGAAGGGCAAAATGACGTCGTTTTGGGGCTTTAGGATGCCGGCCAAAACGGCATCGTTTTGAGTGGCTATATAAGCCAATTTTTTTTGAAAAAAAATCATTTCCTCACTTTGCTTGAAAAAAAAACGGTCCCCCTCTCTTTTCTCTCTGCAGGGCCCGAGAGCCAGTGAAATTTTGGCCGAGCCACTGCCACACCTCATCCGCCATGCCATGCAGTGCTGCGCAACGCCGGTAAAATTTCCCCCTTTTTATTATTTTTAATACGTATATATATGAAGAAATAAATTCGAAAATAGGAAAAAAAAAAGAAGAAGCCTTAGAAATGATTCGATTTTCTCTTCAACTACTGACTGTCCTTTTTTGATTGTTTGGTGAATTTGAATCTATCTTTTTTATTTGATTAAAATCTGAAAAAAAGAGGCTTTACATTCGATTTTTCATGGTTTATATAGCCCCTTTTTTACACGATTATATCTATATTCTATGATGTCTTTTTTGCTTTTTGATCTTTGCAGGTGCAAGTGGGTGGTGGAGATGTGGCAGAGGCAGTAACAGTAGTGGCAGTTGGTGGCAGTCCTCAGAGGGTCAGACACCCTAGGTGCGGCGCACCTAGGGTTTGCTATTTTCTTGTTTTTTCTAATTTGGGTTTGTAGTGGGCTAGGATTAGATTGGGCTTGAATTGGGTTTTAGTCATTTGGGCTGTTTGGGTTAGGTTGAATTGAGTTTAGTTTTTAGGTTTGGTTTTGGGTCTTATGGGCTATTGGGTTGTTTTGGGTTTAGATTTAATTTGTTTGGGTTTCAGTAGGCCCAGTTCAAAATTGGGTTATACACTTACTTACAACATTCCCAAAGTTTAATGAACAACCCACCTTTTCCCTAGGTGGTAGCTCCACTGATATCTCAACAGACTTCATATCAGTTTGATGCTCCACTAGCATATGGAACATCTTTGATTAGCTAGATTAACAGCAACACCTTAGTCCCAACCTTCATATCTAGATTCATCGACACAATGGTTTGTGATAACGGACCAACAACAATATGAATTTGATTGGCAAAAGGAAAAAAATCGTCTTAATCCTATCAATGAAGTTTAACACAAAATCGTAATCATCTAAATAGATTTCCTCAAAATCTTCCTTGCCCTTCCATTCATAGATTTATAGCTAATAACTGCTAAAAGTAACATGTTTTAATCCCATTCCTAATGCGATTTTAGGTGATTATTTGATGCAAATGGTGAATTTTATACTCCTAATCTTTTAAATTAATGTTTTTATATTTAGGAGAGTATTTGGGAGTAAAACGAACGAAAAATGTTCAAAAATAAAAAAATAAAGTAAGGAACAGGAGCCACATGGGCTGTACATGACCATGTGGTAAGTCATTTCGATTCCAAGAATTGGCACTCTAAACTACGGGAAAACACGATTTTTAAGTTTTTCGGGCATTTTAAGACGTATATATGACAAAAATAAGAAGATGAGAGAGCGCCGTCATAGAATACTCAAGAAAACAACCCAGAAAACACCATTGAAGCCAATTTTGAAACATATTTTCATCAAGATTGAAGACTCCTAGTTGATTTCTCAGGAGATTATAATGAGTTTCTTTATTTCTTTTTGGATATACTATCCCTGGGATGTTTTTATTTTCAAGCAAGAACTAATTTTCTAAATACTTAAGGGAGATGAACCCTATGATGAAGTTTATCTTTTGATTTTTATTTTATGTAATAAATACTTAGATATTGTTCTCAATTATGTGTGCTTAATTCTTGGTTTGATATTTTTAGATTATTGATCCATGTTTGATGTGCTTAAATTAGAGGAGAAGTAGACCCTGTTTAAGAGTAGATTTTGCATAATTGAGTGGACTTGCATGTAATCTTAGAAATAAAACGACATAAATCTATCAAATTAGAGTCAAAACTAATAGGAGAATCCATAAAATGAGTTATTGCAATAATAGGGGTTTTAATTAGAAAGAAATTTCAATTAATCAACCTAGAGTCAGTTGCTCTTACTCTCGAAAGAGATATTAGTATAATTTAGGGATTTCTGCAGATCAAGTTACTAAGTAAAGAAATTGTGTAATTTAGATTGATAATGACAGATGAAATCTAGGTGAATTCTTTACTGGGTATTGTTTCGCTTCTTGATTGTTAATTGTTTGTTTTCCTGTTTTGTTCTTTGTTGTGTTTGTAAGTTAATTAATTTAGTTAATTTTAGTTTTAATCAATCACTCAAATTTATCAGTTAAATAATTGAAAGACAGTAATTACTAGTACTTCTAGTATTCATGAAAATGATATCTTGCTCATTGTAGCTATACTATTAATTGATAAGTGCACTTGCCTTAGTCAAAATTTTAGTTAGTTCATGACGCATTAAGTTTTTGGCGCCTTTGCCGGGGACTAGAATATTAAAAAAATCTTTATTTCTATTTATTTAGCCATTTTTTATTTTAATTTTAATACTTTTGTTTTTAATTCAATTTTTATATTTTTATTCTGTTTGATTCTTACAAGATCTTTTGGTTTATGAGTAGAGGCAACTCATTGGAACTAATAGTTTTTTACAGTGAAATTGAAAAGGTTAGAGATCCGAGGCAATGTCAACATATTGTAATAAATGATCAAGAGCAAAATGACATTACTGAGGAGATGGATAATAATCTTAGTAACCGGCAACCTCCTGCATGTCCTACTCCTTGGAATGTGTACGACTATGCCAAGCCCACTTTGATAGGGGCTTAGTCAAGTATCATTAGATTTATTGTTACTACAAGCAATTTTGAGATTAAGCCGAACACAATTAAAAATCAGTAGAACAAAAACCGAAACATTTTCCATTTAGTAAGGTAAAACAAAAACACATGGAAAGATATTATAAACATAAAAAGAGGAAAAGAAAAAGAAGTAAATGCTACCTAACCATGGAGGTTAGGATAGACCCACACCGGTTTGGGAGGGAACAAGGCCAAATCCATTAAGAAATTGGCTACCCATTCGTGGTGAACGGGGGTGCCTTCGACAGCCTAAGACAAAGCAGCATGCTAGGGTCATCTCTATCAAGGCTCAACTTAGAAGGCAATCTAGTAATGTAATGTTGGGCTTTATAAATAAAATAGGAAATAATTGTTTTGTTAATATGGGACTTTACATTTTATACATTTATATATAAATTACTGTTTTCTCAAGGAACTCCATTCTATACTTCCACCGACTTCATTCTAAATTGTATCTTTAGATTATCCTTTTGCTTGTTTCACTTTGTTGTGCAGCTGCATTTTATTCTCCACTGAATCTTAGGCAATTTGAATTCTATTGAAGCAAGCATTGAATCACCCAAAACAACATTATAGGCATCCAGTGGTATATTATATTGTTCTTATTTAATATTTTTTTAGATACAAACATATGAATATAATTAATCTTCCAAATATATTAGAAATGTGCAGCTGCTCCGAAACAAGGGACAAAGATACCCGAGTGGCCGTTCCAAAGACATAAATTTCACATGTTGGTTAAAAGTTCAGAGAAGAAACATGAATGGGGTTCCACAGATCCTCTTCCATTGTCGATATGTTATACAAGCCTTATTTGTATCTTTTGGATCTTCCTAGCACCATATTGGAAAGAGCAGTGACTATAAGGCTTATCGATGTTGATAAATTTGCATGCAACACTAATGATGTGGATTTGATGAACGTGGTAATACAAACGCTAATGGCAAAGAAATGTTAACTTAGAAATAATTTAAAACAGATATAAAAAAAAAAAATCATTTCATGGATGTGGGAATGCTTTTTGGGTTTATCTTTGATTTTTGTAAGATGCTTTGCCTTGACGAATCTGTTTCGTGTCCAAGGTGTCATGGATTATTATTTTGGTGTTTTATCTAGTTGTCTTATTTCTTTGATGCTTGAGTGTTTTTGTAATGTAATGATGCAAAGATATTTTGACTTTATACTCTTTTTTACTTTTAATAATTTCTTTTGGCTTGCCTTAAAAAAAATTCATGAGCACATAAAAGGCCATAAAAAGGATGTTTTGCAGAGAGTTTAAAAGTACAAATACAGTAGAATATAACATGTTGAGGCAAGTGTTTTGAAGTGGTTGCCAAAGTGCCAACTATTGTGGCTACTATGATCAACACTACAGTAGACCTCTATTAGATGGTATGGTTGAATGATGTTAATATTGTGCAAGTATGAAAATTCATCTATAAAGTTCAATCCATTCGAAGAAATTTATCTTGAAGATTGGATGGAATTGGGTCATGAAATCTAGGTGAGTTCTTTCTTGGGTATTGTTTCGCTTCTTGGTTGTTAATCGTTTGTTTTCATGTTTTGTTCTTTGTTGTGTTCGTAAGTTAATTAATTTAGCTAATTTTAGTTTTAATCAATCACTCTAATTTATCAGTTAAATAATAGAAAAACGGCAATTACTAGTACTTCTAATATTCATGGGAATGATTTCTTTTTCATTGTAGCTATACCATTAATTGATTGGTGCACTTGCTATTAGTTCATTGTAGTTATACTATTAATTGATAGGTGCACTTGCATTAGTCAAATTTTTAGTTAGTTCATGATGCATTAAGTTTTTAGCGTCGTAGCCGGGGACTAGGATATTAGTAAAACTTTATTTCTATTGATTTAGCAATTTTTATTTTAATTTCAATACTTTTTTTTAATTTAATTTTTAGATTTTATTTTATTTTGAGTTCTTACAAGTTCTTTTGATTTATTACTAGAAGCAACTCGTTGGAACCAATAGTTTTTTACATTGAAATTGAAAAGACAGGTCGTAAAAATCGTAGGGAGATCAAAGAAGTGAGGCAAGGTCAGCAGACTGTAATAGATACAGAGCAAAATGACATTACCGAGGAGATGAATAATAATCTAGGTAATTGGGCCCCTCGGACTATATATGATTATGTCAAGCTCACTCTAATAGAAGCTCAATCGAGTATCATTAGATTGACTATTAATATAAAAGTAAGCCAAACACAATTAAAAAATCAGTAAAACAAAAACATTTTCCATTTTGTAAGGTAAAACAAAAAACATGGAAAGATATTTATTAATCAGAGAAAAAGAAGTAAATGCTACCTAACCATGAAGGATAGGATAGACCCACACCGGTTTGGGAGGGAACAAGGCCAAATCCATTAAGAAATTGGCTACCCATTCGTGGTGAACGGGGGTGCCTTCGGCAAGCCTAAGACAAAGCAGCATGCTAGGGTCATCTCCAGCAAGGCTCAACTTAGAAGGCAATCTAGTTATGTAATGTTGGGCTTTATAAATAAAATAGGAAATAATTGTTTTGTTAATATGGGACTTTACATTTTATACATTTATATATAAATTACTGTTTTCTCAAGGAACTCCATTCTATACTTCCACCGGCTTCAATCTAAATTGTATCTTTAGATTATCCTTTTGCTTGTTTCACTTAGTTGTGCAGTTGGATTTTATTCTCCACTGAATCTTAGGCAATTTGAATTCTATTGAAGCAAGCATTGCATCACCCAAAACAACATTAGGCATCCAACGGTATATTATATTATATTGTTCTTATTTAATATTTTTTATATTCAAACATATGAATATAATTTATCTTCCAAACATATTAAAAATGTGCAGTTGCTCCGGAACGAGGGGCGGGTTCCGCAGATCCTCTGCCATTGTCGATCAGTTATACAAGTCTTATTTGTATCATATGGATCTTCCTAGCACCATGTTGGAAAGAGCAGTGACTGCAAGGCTTATCAATGTTGGTAATTTTGAATGCAATATTAATGATGTTGATGTTGATTTTTGTACGATGCTTTGCTTTGACGGATCTGTTTTGTATAAAAGGTGTCATGGAATCTTGACAAAATTATTCAAACAAGATTAAATTTGCGATTCAACACAAAACTCTGACGTGTTTGACAAATACATATATATATATAACCTATTATATTTATAAAGTGTTTATTTTAAAAAATAATAAAGTGTTTATTTAAATATTGATAAAATAAAATGAGTACATGTGTCCTGTATATTTCTAAAATGTGTCAGTAAATTTTTATTATAAATATTAAAATCCTACATGATATATTTATATAAGAATTTTTGATTGAATTACTTTAGTTGAAAAATGTTTGATAATCATAAATATTTTCACGAGATTTTGTCTTATGTTTTATTAGTCTTTTTTTTTAGGCTACGAAATAATTGAAAACATGATCATCGACAATTAAAGGTAAGAAAACATAAACACTTATATTTATGTATAATGTTGATGTTGATGTTGATATTTTTATTTTTTATTTTATAAAAAATTGGCAAAAATCTTAAATGCTTATTATTTCAAGAAAAATAAAAAGAAAATAAGAGTGGCATGTGTTAATGAAAATGATATACATGTATACATTCATCATTATTGAGCTGCAAGCTTAATCATATATACCATAGTTAAGAGTATGTTTATTGTAGCTGTGAAAGTCCATTAATTGTATGTATTTTGGTTAATCATTCAGTTAGTATCTACTTTCTTGCATTTTCTTTTTAGCAAAACAATTTTCTTGTGTGTATAACATGGTTTCTAGCTGTGTGAGTTTGTGAATATCAGCTAAAATGCTTTCAAGTTATGTTATTAAAATATGTTAGTAGTGCTATATATGCATATGTGTTTGGTATGATCATATTCATTATATATATTCATTGTTTTTCAGATTTCTTGAAAGATCATATCTTCGTATCGGTATCTAATATGCGTATGATAAAAGTGTTAGACATGAACATTTCAAAAAGAAAAATGAAGCAACATAACTTTTTAGAAACTAAATGTTTTGTATATGTATAATCATATTCCTATCCTACCTAGGGAAATGAGTGAGACTCTTGCTTTGAGCACAGATGTCTTCTTGAAGATGAAAAGATTAAGACTACTCAGAGTCCTTTATTGGAAATTGTTGTGATCTCACGTATCTTTTTAATGAGCTGCGACTTTTAGATTAAATGAAATGTCTTTTAAGATCATTACCTTCAAGTTTCAACCGAAAATCTTGTTATACTTCTCCTATCTTGTAGAAACATTGAACAACTATGGAAGGAAAAATAGTAAGAATTAACTCATTTTGTCTTTGTTTTCTAACTTATTTCGAGAAGAATGAATAATTTTTTATTATCGTAGAAAATAAAAATAACCTTCACCATATCTTTTCTTCTTTTATCTCTAATTTATTATTGTTTTCAACAACCCCTGTATAAGTTGAAAGTGCTCAACCTCAAAGGGTCGGAAAACCTGATCAAGGCATTGGACTTCACAACTTCCCCAAATCTTGAAATTTTGGTTTTGGAAGGTTGTACTAGATTGGTATATGTTCATCCATCTGTTGGAGTTCTTACGAGGCTTAAGCTTTTGAATTTAAGAGGCTAGAAAAGTCTGAGGAGTTTTGTTGAGCATTGGCCTGCAATGCAACAAGTGACCAGCAGCAGCAGCTCAACATGCAGACAAGCATAGATCGAGGGAAGCTGTTCCATTTTGATGATATTGTTACATTGTAACTTCGTTTAGTTTCATTGTAATTTGTTCAACTAAGTTAGTAGGATTAGTTTATGATATGAACTTGATGTAATAGCTGAAATGTCATCTAGCTTTTGCTTGTAATTTATGTTGTATTAGTTGACCTTAGTGGGAGTAGTTAATTCATTAGGTAATAGTCACTTTGACTATGCAACTCTTGTATATAAGTTTTACTTTCAATGAAATGAATGGATGATAACTCTTCAGCCATTATTTTATGTGTTCAAACTCTTCTTTGCATAAGTTTTCTGATTTTTCTTTTCTTCATTGCTTTTGTTTCTCGTGTGATTATATGCATGTCCCATGCAAAGTGTTTGCTAGCTGCTGCACCTTGCTGCATTGTTCCAACAAGTTTTCCAACCAAAATTGGAATGGAATCTTTTGAAATGTTAATTCTTTCGGGTTGTTCAAAACTTCAAAGCTTTCCGAAATTGATAGGAAAATGGAATGTTTGTTGGAGCTTTGTTTTGATGAGACCAACATTAAAGAGCTACCTTCTTCAATTGGAAATCTCAGAAGACTTAAACTTTTGAATTTAAAAGACTGCAAAAGTCTTAGGAGTCTTTCAATCAAAATTGGAATGGAATCCCTTGAAATATTTACTCATTCAGGTTGCTAAAAGCTTTCTAGAGATTGATGGTAAGATGGAATGTCTGCTAAGGCTTCATTTAGATGGGACAAGCATTGAACAACTTCCCTCTTCAATTGGAAGTTTGAGCAGTCTTGTTTTGTTAAATTTGAAAGATTGCAGAAACCTTGTGAGTCTCCCAAGGAGCATAAGTGGATGTAAAAGTTTAAAAAATCTTAATCTTTCCGGTTGTTATAAAGTTGAATATTTTCCAGAGAATTTGCAGCAACTGGAGTTTTTGGAAGAGCTTAAGTAAAACAGCCATACGAAAACCACCATCCTTCATTTCTCAATTAAAAAATCTTAAAGTTTTGTCATTCAATGGGCGCAAGGGATCTTCATCTAAGTTACTACAAAATTTGCCTTCCTTTTCAAGGTAATTCAAAGAGGAAGTATAAATTCCATGACTTCGATTTTACCTTCATTTTTAGGTTTGAGTTCATTAAAAGAGCTGAATCTAAGGGACTACAATTCATTAAAAGAGCTGAATCTAAGGGACTACAATCTTTTCGATATTCCTAATGATATTTGTTGTCAATATTCTTTGAAAGAACTTGACCTTAGTGGTAACAACTTCATCAGCATACCGTCGTCTCTTACTCGTCTTTCCAAGCTTGAATATCTTGGATTGTCGAATTGCAAGGAGCTTAAATAGTTGCCTGAACTTCTATCAAGTATAGAAAATGTGTGGACAGATGGTTGTGCTTCACTTGAATTAGTTGCAAATCCATCTAAAGTATACAATTAAACCGGTTGGGGTTGGTTTTGTGCTGTTCACTGCTACAGATTGGCTGAGAACATCAATGCATTAACACCGTTGAAAAAACATCTTAAGGTCAATGATTAATTTGATCCCTTTAGCACATACAAAATCTCATGCTTGAGAATTTATGTTTTTAGTTACCAATGATGGGCGTTCTATTTTGCAGGTATTTGCGAATTCAAGAAACTATTTGATATTATTATACCAGGAAGTGAAATCCCAAAATGGTTTAGTCAACAGATAGGTGGCTCTTCAATTAAGATGCATCTACCTACGAATATTCGGAATGATGGTCAATGGATGGGAGTTGCTTTTTGTTGCATTTTTGTCAGTGATGATACTTCAAGGGATGAGAATGTCATGTGTAAAGCTGTTATCCTGGGAAGAAATCCTCGAGTAGTTGATTGGTGTGGCTTGCTTGTAGGTAAAGAATCTGGCCAACCCATAATGAAGGACCACATTTTTCTTCGTTATTGGTCGCCTGACATATTGTATCCATTTTCCTTGGAGAATGAATGCAGTGAACGTGAAACCAAGAATTTATCCACATCAGATTGCTAGAATCAGGAATTCTATGAGCTTGAGATGGCTATGACATCCTTCTGTGGTCCCTAACCATCAAGATCATAAACTGATTTAATCAAGTCAATCATAACCATCCTACCAACTTAATTCAAATTCAACTGATTTATAGTTATGTGACTATTTGTGTAGTTTACCCTACAAATTTTGAGCGACTACATTTTGTGTAAGCTATGGATATAATCCATGTACTTTAATTTGGTCAATTTTAGTCTTTTTAAATTAATTAAATTTAGTCCTTATACTTTTTGAATTTTGAAATTTAAGTTTTAATTCAAACAATGGTAATTAAATATGTTTGATAAAATCCTGCTATTAGTCCTTTATAATATGCAAAGTTATAAATTTAACTCATATTCTCTAATTAGATTATTCTTTTTTTTTAGGATCTAATTGAATTATTCTTAATCTTTATATTTTCCAAATTTTGAAATTTCAAGATATTACCATGTGTGATTATTCATCTAGATTTATTTGATGTAAAAAGATAAAAACACGTAAAATTTTAAATATAGTAGTATATAATATATATGAAAACTATTTTAAAATTTTGGATATAATTCATATTAAATGCATATATTTATTCCATATTCACTCTAAAATCGAAATAACATATGAAGCTTTCTATTAAGAAAAGAAGATAAAGTTACGACTATGTCTCTTAGATTCTCCATAATTTTTCCATGCAAACAAAACCATATGAATAGAAAATTAGGAAGAAAGAAATGAGTATATATATATATATATATATATATATATATGAATGTATGAAAATAAATCTCAACAAGGGAGGAGATCATGAATGATTGCGCATAATGATAAATTTAATTTTCAATGTTTATATTTTTATTAATTTAGTTTTTATTTTTTGAATTAAATTTGATTATTAATTTTTAAATAGAGTTAAATAGTCTTTTAATGAAAATACTGACTAAAACATGAATTTATTAATAATGTTAGCGTGATAATCCACGTGCATTTCATATTGACATGATACTAATTTCATTTTATGTCACATCAATAAATAATTTGAAAACTATAAAAAGATCAAATTTCAAAAAGTTAAAAATAAAATTAAAAAAAAAAGTTGTATGAAACACATTTAGATTGTCATGTGAGTTGTCATATTTAGAAATTTAAGGTTTTAGTCAGTATTTTCATTTAAAAGTAATAATTCAAATATTTTTGAAAGTTTGATGATCAAATTTGACTATTTCTGAAAGGTTAATGGACAAATTTAACTTAAAAAGAATAAGAACCAAATTAACAAAAAAATATAAAAATTAAAGACTAAATTTATCATTATGCCTAAATTTAGTTTTACCATACTAGAATTAAAGGTAGATAAGAAGCAGAAGAGGATGTATGAGTTTAGGCATCCCAAGAGAACAGAGATTAAGGTTGCCTTGAATAGTTTCAGTTTCCACAAATTCATCACTCTTTTCCTTCATTGTCATGGGTAATTTTGTTCATTTTATGAACCTTCAAGGTTGTTAATGAGACTAGGATGACGTGTTGTCCTTCGTGTTTTTTATTTCTTGGAAGTATACAAATTAATACAATTTGGGGATGGCTGGCTGGTGGTCTTAGTCTCTTCTTAATATTCTGTAAAACTTTTATTTTATATAATATAAATATATAAAGTTTAATATAGTTGAATAAACTAGTGAAATCTCGTGTTGATTTTAATTCAGGAGGGTAGGCAGGGCCAAAGGGCAAATCATCAGTTTAGTACTTTGAAATTTTTAAAATTATAAGTTAGTTTAATTGTAAAAATGCACTTTACTTCAAGATGAAAAATTTTCAATTTAATCTCTTTAAAATTTTAAATTAACAGGCATATACAATGAAAAATTATACTTTGATCCCTTTAAATTTTTATAATTTAATTTTAATCCCTAAAATAAACTTCTGGCTTCCTCTATGAAAACTAAAATTAAAATTTTCTTAATACAAAGACCGCAATGAAAACTAATAAATCTTTATGGATTTTAATAAAAAATTAAAATGTTGAGTAAAAGTTTTATTGTTTTTTAATATTTTATATTAATACTGGTTAAAAAATTATAATAATATCTAGTCCATAATATAACCAACCTTCCAACATTTTTTATTTATTAAAGTTTATAATTAAACTACCTCCACTTTGTCTACCTTCTTGAATTCTTCCTTTTCTGATCTGTGACCCAACTTGTCTTCAACCACTACACCCTTTCATATTTCTACACAAATTGCCTAGAAACCTCTGTTTACTTTCCTTGAAAATTTGATCTATTCTTCTCTTTCTTCATGCTCCTATACTTAGAAAAGACTGTTTGTAGTTTCTTTCTGGCTGGCGATTAGGCTATCTGTTTTCTGATTTTGATACCTTTTTCTTCTCATTATGTTGTCGTTGCCTTCAACTTCATCCTCCATTTCTAGAAAGAAATATGATGTTTTCTTAAGTTTTAGAGGTGAAGATACCAGCAAAAACTTCACTGATCATCTTTATCATGCTCTGAAAAGGAGTGGAATAATCACCTTCAGGGATGATCCAAAGCTGGAGGCCGGCGAAGAGATCGCGCCAGAACTGTTTAAAGCCATTCAGCAGTCATGGTGCTCTGTAATCGTATTTTCAGAGTCTTATGCTACTTCGGGTTGGTGCTTGGACGAACTTACTGAGATTGTACATAAGCAGAAAAACGACAAGGGTTATAAAGTGCCAGTTTTCTATAACGTGGATCCATCTGATTTAAGAAAACAGAAAGGAAAAGTTGAAGAAGCCTTTGCGCTTTGCGGAACATGAAAAGAGATATGATGAAGATAAGCTCCAAAGGTGGCGAAATGCTTTGACTCAAGTGGCAAACATTAAGGGATGGCATCTAAATCACAGGTAATTCCTTCATATCTTCTCTCTTTTCTATTTTTAATGCTTACATGATGTTCTTCTCTATTTTAGAATACATGTTATATCCATGTCCATTAGCTGTTGATTTCTTGTTTGGAAACCAAATTTTGTTTGTGTTTATAGGCATGAAACCGAATTTATTGGAGACATTGTTAAAAAAATAACAGCAAGATTGTGCGAAACATATCCAATTGTCCATGATGAGTTGGTTGGAATTAGTTCACGCTTGAAGGAGCTATATGCAAAAATAGACATTGGTGAAGATGATGTCCGCGTTATCGGAATTTGTGAAATCGGTGGCATCGGCAAAACGACTCTTGCAAGAGTTGCTTACACTCAAATGTCATCTCATTTTGAAGGTAAAAGCTTTCTTGCTGATGTTCGAGACGTTTCAAACAAATGTGGACTTGTTTCGTTACAGAAACAACTTCTTTCCCAAATCTTGCCTGATGAATGCTTTAATTTCTTCAATGTTTATGAAGGAAATGTCATTATTAACCACAAGTTATCTAACAAAAGGGTTCTTATTGTTCTTGATGATGTTGATAACCTACAATACCTAAAATGTTTGATTGGAAGGCGTGATTGGTTCGGTTTAGGGAGTAGAATCATTGTAACAACAAGAGACGAACATTTGCTCCGATCTTACCGAGTTGATGATGTATATAAGCCTGCAACATTGAATGATTATGATGCACTTCGACTTTTCAATTTGAAAGCTTTCGGTTGCGAGAATGTGCCAAAAGAGGGTTTCATTGAGCTTGTTGAACATGTTGTAGGTTATGCTAGTGGACTCCCTTTAGCTCTTGAAGTTTTAGGTTCTTTTCTATGCGATAGAGATGCAATTCAATGGAGAAGTGCAATAGAAAGACTCAAAAGAGATTCTAACAAAGAAATTCTTGACAGACTTCAAATAAGCTTTGATGGATTGGAAGAAAGGGAGAAGAATATATTTTAGATATAGCATGCTTCTTTAATGGGGAGGAGAAAGATTTTGTAATGAAAGTACTAGATGGTTGCGAGTTTTTTCCCGATATTGGAATTGATGTTCTCATTAAAAAATCTCTATTAACCATTAATAAATACAACCAATTGTAGATGCATGACTTGTTACAAGAAATAGGAAGGAAAGTTGTTAGAGAAAAATCTATTGATGAACTTGGAAAACGTTGTAGATTGTGGGAGGAAAAGATGTCTATCATGTGCTAACAACAAAAAACAATAAGTTATTCCATAGAAATTATATATTCTGACTTTAGCTTAAATAAATTTAGGATTCAATACAAAACTACGATGTTTATATATAACATTCTAGTTATAAAGTTTTATTGTTTTAAAAATAATAAAGTATTTATTTTAAATATTGATATAGTAAATGAGTACATTTGTCTTGTATATTTCTAAAACGTGCTATCTAAATTCTTTTATTATAAATATTAAAAAGACCTCCACAATATGAATAAAAAGAATGTTATTTCATTGAATTCCTTTAGTTGAAAATTGTTTTATTTAGATTGCTTTTGTTTATTAATTTCAACCAAAAAAAATAATTCTCTATTAAATTTCACTAATTTTTGTCTTATATTTTATTTTGATTTTCAAGATACTGAAATGATTGAAGATATAATCATTGATAATAAAAGATAAGAAAATATATACGTGTATAATATCTTTTTATTTTGTATATATCTGTATATCGGTGTTGTTGTTACTTTTTTATTTTGTAAAAATAATGAAAAAGAAGTGGCCAAAATCTTCAATACTTAATATTTCCAAAAAAAAGGGAAAAAAAAAAGTGGTATCTGTAAGTGAAAATGATATACATGTATGCAATCATCATCGTTGAGCTGTAAGCTTAGTCATCTATACAGTAGTTAAGAGTATGTTTAGTGTAGTTGTGAAAGTTTGTTGTATGTATTTTGGTGTAATTGTAATGTCGTTGCATTCGGTTGTATCTATTTTCTTTCACTTTCTATTTAGCAGTTGTATATCATGGTTTTTAGCTATGTGAGTTTGTAAATATGAACTCCAATTCTTTTACACTATATTATTCAAATTCAGATGTTGTTCTTATATATGCGTATGTGTTCAGTATGAGCATATTCATTATTTTTTTTCATTTTCATTATTTTTAAGTTCTTGATCATATGTTCATATATATGTCCGAATATATGTTGGATATAAGTGTTAGACAAGAGCATTTCAAAAAAGGAGCGATGAAGCAACATAATTTTTAGATACAAAATGTTTTGTATAGCTGTAATCATATTTGTTATTTTACCTAGAGAAATGAACAAGACTCTTAGTTTGAGCGCGGATACCTTCTTGAAGATGAAAAGATTAAGATTACTTAGAGTTATTTGTCACTCAAATTGTAGTGATCTTATATATCTTTCTAATGAACTACGACTTTTAGATTGGACGGGATATCCTTTAAAATCACTACCTTCAAGCTTCCAACCAGATAACCTTGTTACAATTCTCCCATCTTATAGCAACATTGAACAACCATGGAAGGAAAATAAAGTAAGAATTAACTCATTTGGTCTTTGTTTTCTAACTTATTTTGAGAAGGATTAAAATTTTATTAACATAGAAGAATAACAATAAAAATGAGCTTTTAAGTTTTTTTCGTCATTATTGTTTTTAACAGCCCATGCATAAGTTGAAAGTGATCAACCTCCAAAGGTCTGAAAACTTGATCAAGACACCAGACTTCAAAATGGCCCCAAATATTGAAAGTTTGGTTTTGGAAGGTTGTACTAGATTGGCGTATGTAGCTCCGTCCGTTGGACTTCTTAAGAGGCTTAAGCTTTTGAATTTAAGAGGCTGAAAAAGTCTTAGGAGTCTTCCAACTAAAATTGGAATGGAATCTCTTGAAGAATTAACTCTTTCAGGTTGCTCAAATCTTAAAATCTTTCCGGAGATTGATGGTAAGATGGAATGTCTGCTAAGACTTTATTTAGATGGGACAAGCATTGAGCAACTTCACTCTTCAATTGGACATCTGAGCAGTCTTGTTTTATTAAATTTGAAAGATTGCAGGAACTTGTGAGTCTCCCAGGGAGCATAGGTGGGTATACAAGTTTAAAAACTCTTAATCTGTCTGGCTGTTATAAAGTTGAAAATTTGCCAGAGAATTTGCAGCAAGTAGAGTTCTTGGAGGAGCTTGACTTAAGTGAAACATCCATGACAAAATCACCACCCTTCATTTTTCAATTTAAAAATCTTAAAGTTCTTTCTTTTAATGGGAGAAAGGGACCCTTTTCCAAGTTACAAAAATATCTGCCTTCTCTGTTAAAGGTATTCCAAAGAGGAAGGACAAATTCCATGCCTCTGATGTTGCCTTCGTTGTTGGGTTTGAGTTCATTAACAAGGCTGAATCTAAGGGACTGCAATCTTTGTGAAGAAGATATTCCTAGTGATATTTCCTCTTTGCGATGCCTTGATCTTAGTGGTAACAATTTCATCAGCATACCTTCGTGTCTTACTCAATTTTCCAAGCTTGGATTGCTTCTATTGTCACATTTCAGGGCGCTTAAATCGGTGCCTGAGCTTCCATCAAGTATACAAACTGTACGTATAAATGGTTGTACTTATCTTGAAATAGTTGCATATCCATCAGAAGTTTTCATTTCAAGTTATCTGCAAATATAGTAGGTTTTAATTGCTTCAGATTGTCTGAGAACATCGATGCCTTAACATTGATGAAAAAACATTTAAAGGTTCGTTAATATCTCTGTTTCTCTCAGTCGCATAATTATTCATGGGGTTAGTTACCAAACAACTAAAGGTTTATTTTGCAGGTATTTGGAAATTCAAGAGAAAAGCTTGATATTATTATACCTGCAAGTGAAATCCCAGAATGGTTTAGTCAACAAAGAGGTGACTCTTCGATTAAGATAGATTTGCCTTTGGAAGTTCGGAATGATAGTCAATGGATGGGAGTTGCTGTGTGCTGCATTTTTGTCAGTAATGATTTTTCAAGGGATGTGGACCTCTCGTGTAGAGCTGTTATGCACGATAGATATTCTAGCCAAGAGGTCGAATGGAGTGGCTGGGACTGGGATCTCTCATGTAATGAACATCCCGTGAAGGACATTTTCATTCGTTATTTCACGGGTAACTGCTTGTATCCAATTTCCTTGGAAGACAAATGTGGTGAACATGATGAAACCAAAAATTTATGGACAACAGATTGCTTAGATCAGGAATGCTATCAACTTGAGTTGTCTTTGATATCTGTCCATTGTCAGGTGAAGAAGTGTGGAGTTCGAATTGTGTATGAGAAAAATTTGGAAGAGATGGAACAAATACAGGAGCTGCATAGCAGTCAATGTTGTGCTAATGATGGATGGTAACTGTTCCCTTATGAAGCGTAAACCTAATATCTATGAGGAGATGAATGAAGGGGCGCAACCAAAACGGTAAAAACTTTCAATTCTATAATGGGCAGACCGGGGAAGAATCACTAATTGTGGTAATTACTTCATTCGCCTTGTCCTATTAATTCTTTCTTTTAAGACTAATTTAATCTATGGTATTATTTATAGTTTTTATTTCATTTAAAGTATTCAATATCTTTACTCCTCAACGAATGAGATATAATCTAACAAAATTTTTTTTAGCATATACATGTTGAACAAGAACTTGTATTCTACGTATATCACAAATTTGGATAACATTAGTTTTTTTTTTATAACATTCAAAATATTATAAATTTAATTTATACATTTTTATATAATTAAATTTTATGATCGCAGACTGAAGAAATGTAATTAGTTGGAGATAAAATGTGAAGTTTGATTGCTCCATGTTGTCGTTGCCTTCAACTTCATCGTCCATTTCTAGAAAGAAATAGGATGTTTTCTTAAGTTTTATAGGTGAAGATATCTGCAAAACCTGACTGGTCATCTTTATGATACTCTGAAAAGGAGTGGAAGAAATTCTTGATAGGCTTCAAATAAGCTTTGATGGAATAGAAGAAAGGGAGAAGAATATATTTATACACATAGCGTGGTTCTTTAACAGGGAGGAGAAAGATTTTGTAATGAAAGTTAATGCGTCATAAACTAACTAAAAATTTGACTAAGACAAATACAAATATACCTATCAATTAATAGTATAGTTAAGTTATCGAAACCATTTTTAAATTTTTTTAAAAAATAAGGATCGAATTTAAAACGAAAATGGAGTCGCCACTAAACCCTTTTTGCTTAGGTGTGATCGGATCATCTTATAAAACATTTTATTTCAAAACATTGATTTTGGCCTACGAAATTCAAGAAAATGGGTTCGAGAGTCGGTTACATACGAGGAAAGATTAGCACCTTCATAACGCCCAAAATTGGTACCGGATTGATTAGTTATTGTCCTAATGTCAAAAATTTAAATTTAAAATATGATCCTCTTTGTTTTTGAAAACTTGAATGAATTAAACTAGATGTCGAACCTGCTTATTTCGAAAGAATAAAATATCATACCCAGTGAGTTAGTATACAACATTTCGAATCCTCGATACTAAGCTTGTCTTTATCTAAAATTCGTACATTTTAAACTTAAAAAGGATATTTGGTTATTTGAGTTGAATGAAAAATCGGGACCTAGTAAGTTAGGGCACAATTTCTCGAAATTCCCAAATACCGAATATTGTCTTTATTATTGGAAGTCCTTACCTCTAAATAACAAAATGTCATATCCAGTGAGTTATGACACAACATTTTTGAATTCCCAAGAATAAGTATTTTATTTAACTTATATGTTTGATTTAGAATAAATTGGTTCTTTAAACTCGATGAGAAAAATTGAAACCTAATAAGTTAAGGTACGATTTCTTTCGAATCTTTGAACACGGAGTGTTTGGTTATTTCAAAACAAAATCTCATATTTTAAAGAATAATTACACGGCATAAATCTAATAAATTAATAAATCATAAAGATCATGATAGTAGAAACACAATAAACCAAAAATACGAGCCTATTTAGAAATTCAAGAATAAAATAAAAAACAAAAATTTGTGTATATATATATATATATATATAAGTAAGAGAATAAACAAATAATGAGATAAATAAATAAATAAAAGAATAAGTGAGTAAATGAAACAAATATATGATATTAGATTTAAGTATTTTCTAAGTAAAATAATAAAAATTAATTAATTAATAATACTAATACAGAATTTAAGTAAGAATAATGAAAATAATAACAATGATATGACAAAATAATAATAAAATCTAGTAGTAAATCAAATAAAAAATAAGTATTATGTATAATAGTTTAAAGGTAATAAAATAATAATAATACAATAATAATAAAAATAATAAAGTTAATAATAATAAAGAAAATAATAGTAGTAGTAATATTAAAAATAATAGTAAATAATAATAATAATAATAATAATAATAATAATAATAACATATATTAATAAACAAATAGTAATAGTAAAGATAAAAGAAATAATAGAAATAATAATGTCGATGATAAAATAATAATAATAATAGTAATAATAATAATGAAAATAATAATAAAAGTAATAGTAAAAATAAAAATAGTATCAATAACAACAAAATAATGTAAGGATATTAAAATTAATAATAATAATAATAATAATAATATAGAAATAATAATAGTAGTAAAATAAAAATATATTAATAATAAATAATATATGTTAATATATAAATAATAGTAAAATAAAAACATCAAAAGAGATAATGAAAATAGCAATAATAATGGTGATACTAAAATAATAATAATAATAATAATAATAATAATAATAGATAATAATAATAAGAAATATAGCTATAGTAATAGCTATATAATATATATATATATATAATAATGGTCATAATAAAAATAATAAAATAATAATTCAAATGAACATAATGATAATTATAAGGTTAAAAATAAAATGATAGTAATAATAATATTAAAGTAATAATTGTAATAGTAAAATAATAGTAATGTTAATAATAATAAGAAATAAAAAATTAATAATGAAATAACAAAAATCACAAAAGAAATAAAAAGAAAGATGAAATTGTACTTAAAATAAAAATTTGGGGCGAATTTTGAAGAAATTAAAAAAATGAGGGACCTATCCGAATGCGTTGATAACATGAAGGGACTAAAAGGGGAAATATTCCTCCTCCAAAACGCTCAGCAGCAAGGAGGACCCAATTGAAAAATGTAGTAAATTATTGGGTAAAATTAAAAAATAAAATAAACTTAATTAAAAAACAAGAAAATGCGGAAGGACCAGGGATGCAATTATCCCATTTTTAAACCAAACTCGCGGACCCCAGGCAGATCGGGTCGAGTCAATCCAACCCATCTCAAAACAAAGTTGTTTTGGCGTTAAATGCCCCAGGGTGAAAAGGCACCGTTTCACCCCTCCTATATAAGTAAAATTTTTTTAAAAAAAATCTCATTTTCCTTCTTTTTCTTCAAAAACGAAAAATTTTCTCTCCCCCTTTCCTCTCCCTGGCGATTTCCGGTGAGTTCCCCGGCGAAGCTCTGACATGGCCCGCCACCGTGCGTGGCGGCCGGAGATAAAAAAAAAAAAGGTGATTTTTTCTTCTTTTTCTTTACTATATTTTAGTATTTCAAGGTATTTTAAAAAAAAAGAAAGGAAAAGATTCTAAAAAATGAGAACAGAGTCAAAAATAAAAATTAAAACCTCTCTTCTTTTTTTTTTTTTTTGCTAATTCTTTGTTGGTTTGTGTACTGACTTTCTTGTATTCGTAAAAAAGAATCCCCCTTTACATCAAATGTATTCGGCTTTTATAACCGAAAATAAATCGGAAAAAAAAATGAATACATAATTTTGATTGTTGCTGATTGTTTGTTAATTGCCTTTTCTGTAGACGCGAATGGCGGTGATGAGGGCACGATTCGTGCGTTGATGGCGACGCGAACCTCGGCAGTGAAGGCGTGATGGAGGCTGCCGGCGGCACCATGCTGTTAGGGCTAGGGTTTGCTGAAAATTTTAGGGTTTTGGGCCCTTTTGGGCTTAGAGTGTAATGGGTTTTGGTTTGGGCCACTGTATGTTTTATTTCTGTAAAATTGGTTAACGAGCTGTCATTTTGGACTAGTTTATTGGGCTCCGGTTTAAAAAATTGGGCCTATATGGACACTTAGACTTGTTTTTTTATTTTTTTATTTTTTGGTCTTTTGGACTTTGTATAGGCCCAGGCAAAATGGGTTATTACAGTTACGTTGAGCAAAGATATCGTTCTCACATGAACTACAAGTACTAGTGATTACTGTCTTTTTATTATTTAATCTAATAAATCGAGTGATTGATTAAAACTAAAATTAACTACAAACGCAACAAATAATAAAACATGAAAATAATCGAATAATAACCAAGAAGTAAAACAATACTCAGGAAAGAATCCACTTAGATTACATCTATCATTATCAATCTAAATTACGCAAGGTCTTTACTTAGTAACTTGATCCATAGAAATCCTTAAATTATACTAATATCTCTTTTGAGAGTAAGAGTAACTAAGTCTAAGTTGATTAATTGAAATTTCTTTCTAATTAAAATCCCTATTGTCGTATTAACTCAATCTTTGAATTCCCCTATTAAATTTGACTCTAATCCAATTGTGAAAAATAGAATGTCGGTAATGACAATATATCGCAAAGAAAAAAGAAAGAAAAAATAAAGAACACACAAATTTTTACTTGGAAACCCTTTCGAGAAAAAATCACGGGCAGAGAAGAAGATAATTCACTATGTCGAATTCGAATGATTACAAGAGGAGTAGCCTATGTCTATTTATAGGCTTGTAAAACCAAATTCTAATAGAAGTGTAGTAAGATTGAAACACCTTATTCTAATCAATGCAAAATAGATGGAGTTTAATAAGGTTTAAAAAAACCTTATTCTAAATAAAATAAAAGAAGTGTAGTTCTATATGGATTTTACTTGTATTTTATTTTACCAATGTACTCATTTGATCCTTATTCTTTACCCACATTTAATACATACAAAAACCAATTTAAGATATTCAACCAAGCCTTATACTTAATACCATTTGTTAATCGCACACTTCATATAATTAACAAGAAACGTATATGGGCTCAATTCTCATTAAATTTCTCTTGTACTTGTACTTTTTCACAGTATATTCATATAACATATAACAATCATACATCTGTATTTCATGTACATTTTTATAACAATTTGTCTTGGTTTCAAACTACTTCATATTGGAGTTTTACTTATCAAATCATTTGAAACATTATCTTTACACATATAGTGCACTTGAGGTGCACAATTCTATAATTATGAATGAACACATTTATCAAACATATGCCATGTTTTTATATATATCATAGTCTCATATTTCCATGTATCAATTACTATCATTTCCTCGTATTTCGACAAATACGTGTAACAATTCATAAACATGCAATTCACTAACGCTTCCTGCCAATCACAATTTAAATAGACAAATCACTTATTGAGCCCAATTTCACTGTTCACTAAAATCTATCATATAAATTTGGATGTACGTATCAACCAATAAATTCCATGTACAAGTATCATCATCTCATGTTTCCACATACATTTACTTACCACATTATGAACTCAAATAAGATATACAAGACATATCAATGTATTTCAAATGCGTATTCATAATATTTCATTTAGAATTCAGATTATTTCATATTAGAACGCTTCTCATTAATTCATTTGGAATACCAATTCATACGGATAATACACTCAATGGTGTAAAAATATATAATCACAAATGAACTCATTCATCAACCAAGTTCTATGTTCATGTCTCAACAACTCATATTTTCTTTTATCACAAAATATATATACCATGATTGATGAGCTCATCAATACCATGATTTCCATTCCCTTGTTATTTTTCCATATTTATCCCATTGAATTTCTCAGAATTTCGATGGATTTTTAAGGGTACACTTTAGTATACAAATCCGGGTCCGTCAATTCATATTCATGTGCTCACATTTCCATTTCAGAGAGCACACTCCCGCGAGTCTCATCCTTACAACGTGATTACCACTCCAAGCTAAATCCCCTGTAATATAAACTCATAGAGTATTGTAGGGATTACCAGTCCAGGCTAAATCCCTTGCAACGACAATTACTCTAATGAGATTGGATTTGAATTACCAGTCCAGACTAAATTCAAACCCTAATTCGGATTACCCGTCCGGGCTAAATCCATTTTTCACATATTCTTCAAGAGGGCTATATCAGGATAGGATCACCCGTTCGAGCTAGATCCTTTTTACCGTCCATTCCTTTTCAGGGATCCATCGAATTTTCCTTTCATTCAACCGGGATTTCTTCCCCTTTTTATCAAATATATCAATGTTTCATCTCATTCATATTCACATCAATAACATACATTTCAAGCATTTAAGAATATAATTCAAGTTACACTAACTTACAATTCGATTTTTATACCATAACGATAATCTTAGTTTCATAATAAATATTTGAAATAAAACATTATATCATTTCTAATTCAACGTTTATCGATTATAATCGGGCATGTGATCAATTTATACATAAGTCATTCATATATTTTCTTCCACCTCCTCTCCATTCCACATCCTTAGTATAAATAACACATTTGTAAGTAACATTATCTATAATTTTTCACTATTTATTTATGTGAATATTCAAGCTGTTTATCCTTATCATAGTCACTAAATTATTTTTATCTTGAACTAAAGAACTCCAAATTAAGATCCGCTAATTTTCCCTGAAACTAGACTCACATATCTTCTTACCATAAAATTTTTAGAATTTTTGGTTTAGCCAATAAGTATAGTTTATTCTTTAAAGTTACCCCTGTTCCGCTGTTCGACAATTTCGACCCCTCTTCACTAAAAATTAATTATCTCATCGTACAAAATTTGGATAATGTTACCGTTTGTTTCTTTTGAAAATAGACTCATTAAGGATTTTAAGAATATAAATTATAATCCATAATTATTTTCCTCCAATTTTTATGATTTTTCAAAGTTAGAATAGGGGAACCCAAAATCTTTCTGACCTTGTCTCACAAAACCTATTATAGCTCATGATTTAAAATTCCATACTAGACTCAATAAGCTTTAATTCCATATTTTATTCATCCTCTAATTTGATTTCTAAAATTTTTGGTGATTTTTCAAAGTTAGACTACTGCTGCTGTCCAAAACTGTTTTAGTACAAAGTGTTAATTTTCATTTTACCCCAAATTTCACAGTTCATACAATTTAGTCCTTGTCCAATTAACCCCTCAATTGGGATAATTTTTCTCAATTAATACCTTATTATATCATTTTAAACTACTTACTAACCCTTGAAAATCAGAAATTTAGCATTAAACCTTAATTCCAAACTCTTTTACAATTAGGTCCTAAAATCAATTTCCATTAATTTTACTTGATAAAATCATCATATATCAAAATTAAAGTTTCAATTCTATATTTATTCATCATATGATTTCAGAAATCATCCATAGAAACTTTAAAAATTAACCATAGAATAAAAAACTAATGACATAGTAAGTTGGACCCAATTGTAAAAGTCCAAAACATAGAAATTTCAAGGAGAAAGCAAGAATTAAACTTACATGAAGCTAGAGTATGAAAACTAGCTTGAAACCTCTTCCACGGCTATTTTTAAGCTGATGAAAATGAAGAGAAATGAAGAGAATTCTAGATATTTCAATTTGGTCCCATTTTTATTTAGCTAATTTTGGCAATTTTCTAATTTTACCCTTATTTCACCCGTTTTCTCATTTTTCTCAGCTATTGCCGCCCAAAATATCTTATTTGGGCTTATTTTCACTTTAGGTCCTTCCTCATTTGACAATTAAGTAATTTAGTCCTTCTAGCAACTTTTACATCTTTTTCAATTTAGTCCTTTTTATTTAATTAACCACTCAAACGTCAAAATTTTCTAACGAAATTTTAATACTATCTTATTAACATTCCGTAAATATTCATAAAAATATTTATGATTCGGTTTATAACACCGAGATCTCGATGCCTTTTTTTCTCAATTTCTTGACCAAATAAATCTTTATAAAACACAATTTACTATTTCAAAAATCTTTTAAAAGCTACATTTGGCTCGTAAATATTAAATAATATAATCTACGAGTTCATTTGTCATATTTGGTGGTCTCGAACCACTATTTATGACATCGCTGAAATTTAAGCTATTACAGCCTATGTACTAATTGATTCTCTAGGACTCCTTTTTATTTTTGCACAAAATTCTCTTATGGTTTGAATATCGCAATTAGTAAAGAAATCATTCGCATATTTCTCATTTTTTTAATCGATGATTACAAATCTCTCCTCCATTGGCATTTTCTCAAGTTTCTAACAGTCATTTTCGACGAAAGTGTACTCTCAACTCTCAAGAGTCTATCACTTTTTTTTTTTTTTTTTATTTTATGGACCCTTATCCTCTTCAACTATTCTATGAGTTGGCTCATTACTATTTTCTCCATTAATTTTAGGGTCATTATATTTATTTTCATTCTCCAATGGTTCGATTATCCTTATTGGTTACAATAGCCGTTAGAGAATATGTGCATGTAAATTGAAAAAAACTTATGAATTATCATGATCCAATGTTAAGTTTTGGTATATTTTTATTATTTTTATAATTTTATATTTTTATGAGAAAAATATAAGAGTAAGTTATAATTTGTCATGTGTCGCCATCTAATTGACCCGTCAATTAATTTTAACAGATTACTATGGTAAAACCAAAATTGGTAATGAAGAAAGTTAATTTTTTATTAACGGTAAAAACTCAATTAAGTACAAATTTAACATAGGAATTCAATTGATTTTCTTATTCATTTTTCTTTTATACCTATAAGCTCATTTTAAATTATACTATAATATTATAAAATCATAGTTTGCAATCAATCATTTACTCCTATGTTAGCAATCAATATTTTTTCTCAGCCAAAATAAAATTTATTATTACCTTCTATTATCAATTATTTTAGGTATGTTATATATCATTAATTATTATTATTTCATTCACAATATTTTTAGTTAATAAATTAACTTGTTAAATATCATATGAAAACGTTTAAACTATAATGACACTATAATATTATAAAAATCATAGTTTGTAATAAATCATTTACTCCTATGCTACCAATCAATTTTTTCTTTTTTATTTTTGGGATTTCAATCAATTATTAAGATAGCATTTTTTTACTATGAAATCGTTAACCCTTAATTTTATGCTATTTATTATTGATCAATCCTCTTTTAATTATAAAAATTGGTCAGAATAAATTACATAAATTATCAATTTAAGCTTAGTTTAGATGGACTATGCGTTTACTTGCAGTAAGTGTAAAAATAGTAATAGCGAAGAGATTAAATACTATAACGTGAGACAAAAAATAAACTAAACTACCACACCACACTACACCACACCCAATTACCTATCCAAACTCTACCTTAGACATCAACATTAAGGATGTAAAATTTTTAGTCACACAGTTGTGGATCATTTTTATTAGTTTTGAAGTTGAGCAAAAGATATAATGAAATTGAAAAATAGGTTGCTCGAAAAATATTTTAAAAGGGGCTTAATGTTTTTATTTAAGTTTAATTTTTGAGTTTAATATTTTAAATTTTCTAAAATATTTAGGATTAAGCTGGTAACTCTACCATTAGATAGGTCTAATTGAATTGGATGAAAATGTATTAAACCGGTTGACCAATTATCCGGAAAGATGAAGGTGATAGGAAAAGACCCAAGTTTATATTTAAGTTTCTTCCCTATAGGACAGAGAATTGATAGTATTTGCAACAACATTGCCCATCTCTGTAACCCAATGTTGTTGTCTCTTGTTAGAAAATTTCTTTCATTGTTATTACTTTTCAGTCCTTATGTGTTTGAAAAGCAATGCTTCACTGTTCTTTATCCATTTACCTAATCAATTATAAAGGTAAATCCAACTGCAAAGTAAGATAATTTTCAAAGTTACATTAATTGTTTAATTGAAAACAATGAAAAGGTTTCGGTACATAGTAAAACAAAGACATCCTACTTACATAATCCTATATAGATATCAAACATATACGCACTGTAGATTATTGCCTTCTCGTCAACAATTTCTTGATCACCACTCTCAGTATGATTCCGATAACCTTTATGATACACGGAAATATCAGAATTAGAAAATAAAAGCGAAGATAACAAGGACAATGACAATGGCAAATTTTACATTCACAAATAAACTGATCCATTGGGACTCTCAAATAGCTGCTACCAAACTACAGATGGGAACTAGGGCTGGAAAATTGCCCAGTTGTTTGGGGTTAGAGATTTTATTTTTATTTTTTAAAAAAATCTCTTAAAGGGAAGAGATATATTGGGTAATGAGGAAGAGATGTATCTTTCATATATATATATATATATATATATATGGAACAAACGGGGGTAAAGGTTTTGTGTGAATAGGGGAGAACCAAAATTGGGATATAGCCTTCCAGGAATTACGTTATGATGTGTACTTCCAGGAATTTGCCTAAGAAACTGCTGTCCTTTTTAATTTCTTAATTCACAAGTATAATTACGATTTGAATGAGAAGGGCATATCTGGGAGGCAAAGAAGATTTTGATATTTTAATTTAATATAAATAAAATTTATTATAAGAATTTCACATTGATAAGAACTTTGATGAAATAACGTAACAAAAATTAATTTATATTTTATTTAATTTTGTAAAAATAAAAATAATAAAAATTGAATTTAAAATTATAAACATGAAATTAAAAGCCAAGGATTTCATTAAGAAATTAAGCTGACGTTGAAAGTAAGAAAATGTGTAGGATCTCATTAAATTTCAAGCAATTTATTGAATATATATATATATATATATATATAAAAGTTTCACCCATCAATCAAGTTTCATTTTAGTATATTCTTTTTATAAAGTAAGTTATATTATCACAATGATATTTTTATATTTTTATATTTTATAGATCAATAAAAATATTAATTAAAAATATTTGAATCAATAGCACTATACATATTAAACTTTTAATTTTATTATTACAATCAAAGGATCATTTTGTTTTTATCATGGTTTCTAGATTTAATTAAATATTTTTAAATCATAAAAATTTAAAAATATATAATAAGTATAAACAATAGAAAAAAACTTGTTTAATTAATTTTGAACAGTTTACTTAAAATTGGGTTCAACACCTTTATTTGAATCAATATACTAGCTTGTTCTGGGTCCAACTGATTCAATTTAATTCCAATAATCATAGTTTTTATATGAATTTTAATAAATATATTTGTTACATAATTTCTTCAGCCACATAATAAGTGTGTCATAAATCTAATATAAAAAAGCCTCTACCATAATATAAACACATTAATTATAAGATTCAACTTTTGCAAGGTAGAAATGGGTTGAGTGGGTTAGGTTGGGCGAGATTATGTATGATATTAATATATATTATATTTATTTAATCTCAATTTAATTGAAATATGAACTTGAAAATTTTCTCAAATTCATTCATATTTATAAAAAACTATTCATAGTGTTTTCTAGGACAGCACATATTATTTTTAATACATATATGTAATTAAATATTTTTCTTTTATTAAAATTTTAAATTTAGACAAGATATATTTTTAATGTTTTTATAGTACTGTATTATTATACATTTAACTTTATACGATATAAATTATATAATACATACAAATAAAATAAAAATATATTACAAAAATATAAAACAAATCAAGCCAATTTCATCCTTGAATATTAAAATTCTAAGTTTAATTTATCTAATTATTTTACCTAAGTATATTTTTTGAACAGAATTTTAGGCCCAGCTAAACAGTACTAGTTAGGCCTAATTTGGATTTGGTTTCTAGTTAGCAACTACAAACCTATGTTGTATTTCCTCCTATACAACCACTATACAACCAAAACCAGTATTCTACTTTTACATCACTATATTCATTTCTAAATACTCTCAATTCCTATGGTTCAACCCATTAGCACTCTATTCTTTAATATTCTTAATAATTTATTTAATTTAATCAAATAAATTAATCAAACCAAAAATTGATAATTTGACTGGTTCAATTACTAATTCAATTTTGAATATGTAAAATTTTAAAATAGTTTTCATATATATATATATATATATATATACTATATTTAAGCTCTTGATTAAATTAGCATAATAAATTAATATGAAGTCAATACAATTGACTTATCATACCAATTCAGTTGAAAAATGACTAAAAAATTCATTCATTAACCGTAATTTTAGAGAGTCTAAGTTATAGTGATGATGTGAACTACTTTGAAGTTTGAACCCATTTCTGTAGCCATGTTTCCTTTGTTGAATTATGAGTACACATTTGACTTGAGAGATCTCTCAAGGAACTTTCTGTGGAAGTGTGGCATTCAAGGAACTTCCAAGTAGAAGATTTTGTTCAATGGTAATGGGCCATGTAAATGAATTTAAGCTGCAGTACACAAGGGACTGTAGTTCTGGAAAGCAAACCTTTTTATTTATTGCAAAGTTTATTTCGATTTACAGTGGCTGAATTACTTTTTTTATACATATAGAGTAACTATTGTTTAATATTTATAATTAAAAAATGAATTTATATGAAACGTTTTAGAAATATAATTGTCGTAACCATTTTTTTTTGGGGTGAAAGCAGTAAGCAACGCGGTCGACTTCGGTTTTTGAAAATAGAAAAGGAAAGGAGTCGCCACCGATCTTTATTTGGTGTGATCGGATCACCTTTGTTTTAATAAAACATTTAGTTTACTAAAACAGTGCTTTTTGGTCTACGAACTTTGAGAAAACAGATTCGGAGGTCGATTACGTGCGAGGAAGGATTAGCACCCTCGACACGCCCAAAATTGGTACCAAACTGATTGATTAACGTCCTATTTGTTGAAAACTTTAAAAGGATTCGAAAATACAATGCTTTTATTTTTAAAATTGGAAGGGATGCTAAGGCTTTCTTATTTTCGAAGAGGTAAAGCATCACGTCCAGTAAGTTAGGGCACAATGCTTTAAACTCCCGAAACTAAGCTCGCCTTTTGAAACTTGGTTTTTATTTGGAGAGGATCTTCCGTTATTCATCAAATGAGAAATCGAATCCCAGTAAGTTAGGGCTCGATTTCCCGAGATTTCAAATACGGAAGATTGCCTCTATTTTAGAAAAGAAACTTATCCCGAAGTATCTTAGTGTCGAGTCCAGTAAGTTAGGGCACGACATTTCGAATTTCGGGATCAAGCATTTTGTTTTAAAATTGCAACTTGAAAAGAGATATCCTGTTATTTGACATAAACGAGTAAAACCGGAACCCAGTAAGTTAGGGCTCGATCTTCCCGAATTTTCAAATACCGAACATCATCTTTATTTTGAAAATTTAATTGATTAATATTAGACAAAGTAATGATACCACAAATAAAGCGAATATATGAATAAATCTAACTCTCATAAATAAATGAATGAGCAACTAAATTATGACACAAGGTTGACGATAATGGGACCTTAGGAACAAATAGAATGATAATAATGACAACAATAAATAAAAAACAATATGATAAATAAATAAATAAATTATTTTAAAATGCTAAAAAGTAAAGGGCAATGAATGAATAAATAATGAGTAAATGAAGTGACAAATAAATAAATAGCAAATAAATAAGCAGTGAATAAAATAATATAAAGCAAAATTGTAAGTGGTGAAGATTAATAATAAAAATAATAACTTACTAATAAATGAACAATGATGAAAAAAATAAGAGTGGTAATAATAAAATAAAATAGTACTAGTACTAGTAATAAAGCAATAGGAATAGTAAATAATAATAATTAATAATAGAGGATAAAATAATAATAACAATAATAATAATAAAAATAATAATAATAATAATAATAATAATATGGTGATAATAAAACAAAAAATAACAATAATAAATATAATAGTAAATAAATACACAAAAGGTAAGAAACGAAATGATAATAATAGTCATAATAATAATAAAAAATAATAATAATAATAATAATAATAATAATAATAATATTAATAATAATAATATAGAGATAGTGTATGATATTATAATAATAATAATAATAATAAAATAATAGTTGTTATAAATAATCAATAAAGCATTAAATAATAAAATATATTTAATAATGGCCAAAGAACCAAATTATGCATTAATTAAAAAATGGATCGATTGAATAAAATGAGATTGTTGGGCTTAATTGAAATAAAACAAAAGGCGTTGACCTATTTGGAACACGCATAAAAGGGGGACCGAAATGGAAATTATTCCTGTAGGTTAAACGGCGTTTGGTGGGGACTGATTGAATACCGTGCCAAATTTCGGGCCATATTTTAAATTAAAAAAACTTAATTGAAAACAATAAAAATGCGGAGGACCAAAAGCCCAATTATCCCTTCCATTCAAAAACACGCGGATCTCTGGCGGGTCGGGTCTGTCTTGTGGTCATCATTAAACGACGTCGTTTTGGGGCCATATCGGCCCTAAACGCGTCGCTTGGTAATCTCTATAAAACAAAATTTCACCCTTTTTTTTTCATTCCAGCAGCTTTCACAAAAAAAAAACAAATCCCTTTCTTTCTTTTCTCTGCAAAGAGAGGTCGGCCGGTGGGGATTCCGGCGAGCCCTGCCAGATTTCGTCATGTTGAAGCCACCGTACTGTGGTAGGAAATTCGAAAGGTCATTCTCTTTTTTTATTTTTTTTTTATTTTTATCTTTACGTCTTCTGATCTAATCTCTTTTTTGTTTTTTCGAGAAACCCAGAAGAAGACCACCCGTTTGCTTAGGGTTAAACCCGACGACGGAGAGGGACTCGACGACGCCTCGGGGTTCAGTGAGTCTTGCTCTCTCCTTTGCTTTTATTTAAAAAAATAAAATATATATAAAAAATAAAAATAATAGAAACAATAATCAGATGAAAAGGAAGGGAAATGAAAAGTTTGCTTATCGGAATCAAAAACCGAAGTAAAAGAACAACCTTTTATTGCTTTTTTGCTCTTGATTTCGATGGGTTTGTGTTCTAAGTTTACATTTTTGAAACAAAAGGGCTTTCTTTTTTGCTATATTTGCTCTCTTTTTTTGAAGAGCCCTAACCCCTTTACAAACGTTTCTCTGCTTTTTTCAAAAGCCAAAAGCCTCCTATTCTGTTGATTTTTATGGCTTATATAGAATGAAAAATACAAAATTGATATTTCTTGCTTTTATTTACGCTATCGCTCGTTCTTGTCCTCTTTTGTTTGTAGGTGGTGGCGGAGCTGGTGGAAGGCGACGACAGGCGTGTCGAGGTCTTGTGAGAGGCAGAGGTCGAGGGTCGAGTGCTAGGGTTTTGTTTTTTTGTTTTTTTTTTTTTGTTTTACGAGTTAATTTGGTTTGGGCCATTTGGGCCCTTTTTAATTTTTAGTTTTGGGTTTGTATTGGGCCTATCTTTTATTTTAATTTGGGTTGTATTACATTATTGTAATCGAGGCCGGGCATTTTGGGCTCTACAGCTGCCCCTCTTTGCTCATTGTCGTGTAACGATAATAGAGCAAAGACTCAAAGAAGCCCAATATTGCCCGGCCTCGCCGAGTCTTGGCCTCTCAGGTGCTTCTCTTCTTCATGTAACCTCATTCCAGTCTATCGCATCTTGTTACTTCAATCTACTCCACCGTTATGTGGCTTCAATTTGCTCTTGCTGCGACTCCAATGGGGTGTGATTTGTTTTATTTTAGATTGCTCCGCTGCATCTCCAGATAGATGAGGTCTTTGGTCTTTAGCCTATCCCACCTCTAGTTAAGGCGATAGGACTAGAGCTTAACCATGCTCCCTACTGGTTAGGGACAGGAATTGCAAATTTTTGTCCTATTCCACTGCTGGTCGGTGGCAATAGGAGGGTGGTCAACATCATGTTCTCTACTGGTTAGAGAGCCAGGATTCGCCTTCGATCTTGCCCCACTACTGGTTATGGTGACAAGATCTACAATTTTTGGCCTATTCCACTGCTGGTCAGTGGCAATAGGAAGGTGGCCTAAATCGTGTTCCCTACTGGTTAGGGAGCCATGATTTGCCTTCGATCTTGCCCCACTACTGGTTATGGTGACAAGATCTACAATTTTGGCCTATTCCACTGCTGGTCAGTGGCAATAGGAAGGTGGCCTAAATCGTGTTCCCTACTGGTTGGGAGCCATGATTTGCCTTCGATCTTGCCCCACTACTGGTTATGGTGACAAGATCTACAATTTTTGGCCTATTCCACTGCTGGTCAATGGCAATAGGATGATCTTCAACCTATTCCACCACTGGTTGATGGTAATAGGAGGGTGGCCTAAATCGTGTTCCCTCTTTGGTTGGGAGCCATGATTTGCCTTCGATCTTGCCCCACTACTGGTTATGGTGACAAGATCTACAATTTTGGCCTATTCCACTGCTGGTCAATGGCAATAGGATGATCTTCAACCTATTCCACCACTGGTTGATGGTAATAGGAGGGTGGCCTAAATCGTGTTCCCTACTGGTTAGGGAGCCATGATTTGCCTTCGATCTTGCCCCACTACTGGTTATGGTGACAAGATCTACAATTTTTGGCCTATTCCACTGCTGGTCAATGGCAATAGGATGATCTTCAACCTATTCCACCACTGGTTGATGGTAATAGGACAATCTTCAATAGTGTTGCTACACCGTCCTTTAGGGACATATCCTGTAGACTCGATTTTGTGTTTATGCCAAATGGTGAGGATGCCATGGTCAAAATGACTCAAATGCTCCTAACTAATGGATGACACTTGCATGAAGGCAGAATGTCGTGAGAATGATGATCTTTCGTTAAGATGCGATGATTGTAATAAATCGGATGCTCCTAACTAAATGATATTACGGAAGACATTTGTATGAATGCAAGATGTCATGAGAACGATTTATTATAATTATTTTTTGTTTTAAAAGATTAGGGCTGTAATTGCTCGTTCGCTCGTCGAGGTCACGGCACAGACGCAACATCTTGTCTGATGTCTATGCCTGCGAATCTGAAGAAATGGTCATAATTTTGGACTTCTCTTCTTCAAATGTTTCCAACCCCTAAGCGCGGTGGTTCCTAAACAACAGTCTTGTTTTAAATTCCTACGCTGTTTAGAAGTTTCCAGAGTAATAGGCGGGACTCGTTTTACGGAAACATTATGGGTCAATGTGTCGTTATTTCAATTGTAAACAACTCAAAGATTTAAAATAACAATGGAATTTGTAAAGAATGGAATTGGATTAATTCAACAAAAGTAAACATTATTGGAGTACAAAAAATGGGTAAAAGGAAAAAGTAGGTGCCCCAGATATCGCAGCCCGAGCTTCGCCACCTAATCCTTTCGAAGGTCATTTGAGATGAAAAGACGTTGGGAGATCTGCAGTGCTCTGTAGATGTTCCGAGGTGTAACATTCCTCCTTTTGCCAACTCTGGGGAAAAGGTTCTCATATACCTCCTTTTTAATTTGAGCCGCCCTTATCGGGTTTTCGACTCGAAACCCCTTTGGTCTCAAAGTGCCCTTTTCGGGTTTTCACTTCGGCCTCTCTATTTTTTTTTTTTTTTTTTTTTTTGGTAAAGCGCCCTTTTTCGGGTTTTCACTTTAGCCTTTCCCTTCTTCAAGCGTAATACTTCTTAACGGAATCTGAATTTATGGGATTGGGTAGATTTTTTCCATCCATCTCAGCCAAGATTAGTGCCCCTCCAGAGAAAGCCTTTTTCACCACATATGGTCCTTCCCAATTCGGCATCCATTTCCCTCTGAAATCCTTTTGTATGGGGAGGATCTTTTTTAGCACGAGATCTCCTTCGTGGAATTCCCTTGGGCGAACTTTCTTGTTGTACGCTTGCATCATTCGCTTTTGGTACATTTGGCCATGACGGATAGCCCTCAATCTCTTTTCTTCGATTAAGTTCAGCTGATCATATCGAGCCTGGATCCATTCAGCTTCATCCAACTTCACTTCTGACAAGACTCGAAGAGAAGGTATTTCCACTTCGATAGGTAGAACTGCCTCCATCCCATAGACCAATGAGAAAGGTGTTGCCCGAAAGAGAGGTTGGACGGACGTTCGATAAGCATAAGCCTTGACGGTAATTTTCATGCCAATCCTTGTAAGTCTCGGTCATCTTCCCACTATCCTTTTGATGTTTTTGTTGGTCGCTTCCTTTGCCCATTCATCTTTAGGCGATATGGTGATGAATTGTGGTGTTTGATGTTGAATTGGCTACAAACCCCGCTATCGTGCTATTGTTTAAGTTCGGTCGTTGTCGATATAATCCTCTCGGGCATTCCATATCGACAAATGATTTCCTTCTTCAAAAATCGGCTAACCTTGATTTAGTGGCGTTGGCATATGAGGCGACCTCTACCCATTTCGTGAAGTAGTCGATGACCACAAAGATGAATCGATGACCGTTCGATGCCTTCGGAGATATTGGCCCAATGACGTCCATGCCCCACATGGAAAATGGCCACGGAGAAGTCATAACATGCAAAGGTGACGGGTACATGAATCTTGTCTCCATAATCGGCATTTATGACATTTTTAGCATAGTTGATCGATCTCCCTCCATGGTGGACCAATAATATCCGAACCTCATTATTTGTCCGCCATTGTGAAGCCGTTAGCGTGAGTTCCACAGACACCTTCGTGGACTTCTTCTAAGATTAACTTGGCTTCGCCAAGGCGTCACACACCTTAGCAAAGCACTTGATCTTTCCTTTTCTTGTATAAGACTTCTCCATCCAAGACGAATCGCATGCTAATCTCCTCAACGCCTTTTTTCATTCTCGTGGCTTGATCAGGGTACTCACGATTCTTCACATACCGCAATATATCGTGGTACCATGGTGGGTCAATTTTCTCTTCTTTCTCGACATTGTAGCAATGGGCTGGGGCCTCATAAATGCTCATTTGTATAGGTCTCATATCCTCCTTGTTGTTTGCTCGTACCATAGAAGCCAATGTGGCTAGAGCATCAGCCATCTGATTTTCGTCCCTTGGTAAATAACTGAAAGTGATGTCATCGAACTCCTTGATTAGTTCTTGGACCAATCTTTTGTATTCGACCAATTTGGGATCTCTCGTCTCCCATTCTCCTTTAAGTTGATAAATTACCAACGCGGAGTCTCCATATACTTCCAGCACCTTAATTTTGCGTTCAATAGCAGCACGGATGCCCATGATACAAGCTTCATACTCTGCCATATTGTTTGTACAATCAAAATCCAATTTGCAGGTAAATGGGTAATGATCTCCGTTTGGGGACACCAGAACTGCCCCAATTCCATTGCCCATAGCGTTCGATGCCCCGTCGAAATTCAGTTTCCAAGGACGACTTTCCGTGGTATCTTCTTCAGTGGTTGCTACGCACATTAAGTCTTCATTAGGGAAATCAAAATCCAGAGGCTCATAATCTGCCAGAGCTCTACTAGCCAGAAAATCCGCTATTGCACTCCCTTTTATTGCTTTCTGGTTTACGTAAACTATGTCAAACTCAGAAAGTAAGATTTGCCATCGGGCCAATCGTCCATTAAGAGTAGTTGACTCCATTAGGTATTTCAGTGGGTCTAGCTTCGAGATGAGCCAAGTCGTATGATACAACATGTCTTGCCTCGCCTCTCAAAGTTGTCCGGACCAAGGCACAACACATTTTCTCAATCGGTGAGTACCTTGTTTCACACTCGGTGAACTTTTGCTAAGGTAGTATATTGCTTTCTCTTTCTTTCCGACTCATCATCTTTGGCCGAGCACGCATCCCATTGAATTATCAAGTACCGTCAAATAGAGGATTAAAGGCTTCTACGGATTAGGCGGTGTCAATCTTGGAGGATTGGACAGTCTTGCTTTATTTTGTCGAAGGTCTTCGACATTCCTCGTCCCACACACGGGTTATGTTTTTAAGAAGGCGAAATATGGGATCACATTTCTCGGTCGGTTGTGAAATGAACCGAGCAATGTAATTTAATCTCCCTAAGAAACCTCGAACTTCTTTTTTGCGTCTGCGGAGGCAATCCTTGTATAGCCTTGACTTTGTGCAGGTCAACCTCAATCCCTTTTCACCGACTATAAATCCTAGCAATTTCCGACACGGCTCCAAAGGTACACTCACGGGTTAAGCTTGATTGGACTTTCCTCAACCTCAAAAATAATTTCCTTAAGACTTGGATATGCTCATTTTCGGTCCGAGACTTGGCAATCATATCGTCGACGTAAACCTCAATTTCCTTGTGCATCATGTCATGGAATAGGGTCACCATGGCTCTCTGATATGTTGCCCCCGCATTCTTCAACCCAAATGGCATTACTTTATAGCAAAAGGTTCCCCACATGGTTATGAATGTGGTTTTATTCATGTCTTCAGGAAGCATCTTTATCTGGTTGTATCCTGAGAAGCCATCCATGAATGAGAACAATGAATAACCTGCCGTATTGTCCACCAGGGTGTCGATATGAGGTAACGGAAAGTTGTCCTTCGGGCTAGCCTTGTTTAGATCTCTGTAGTCCACACACATTCGTACTTTCCCATCTTTCTTAGGGACGGGGACGATATTGGCTACCCATTACAGTACTTGACCACTTGCAAGAACCTGCGTCAAACCGCTTCTTGACCTCTTCTTTTATTTTTAGTAAAACGTCCGGCCTCATCCTCCGAAGTTTTTGTTGGACCGGCTTGTATTCTTCTTTTATGGGCAAATGGTGTACCACGATATCAGTGCTTAGCCCGGGCATGTCTTGATATGACCATGCGAAGACATCCTTGAATTCTTGGAGTAGCTCAATGAGGTTTTGCTTTGTCTCTGCGGTGATACCGGCTCCAATCTTCACTTCTTTCTTTTCTTGTTCGTTCCCTAGATTCACTATTTCCACTGATTCTTTGTGAGGTATGATTTGTTTCTCCTCTTGTTCTACCATTCTTAACAGTTCGGGAGCTAAGTCACAGCCTTGGTCATCTCCAGAATCCTGAAAATCTTCCGCACCCATATCTTGCTCAAAAAGACACTCTGAGTCATCGGTAGCGTTACTCAAATCATTGATATCTGGAGACCTGTTATGGAAATGAATAAAGGCTCATAGAATCATAGAATCTTGGCATGTTTATTGGTATGATAAATGAAGAATAGAAATGTTTAGAAGAATATTCAAAGAAAGAATAATGAATGAATGAAATGAACATAAAAGAAAATTTGCTCAAAAGATAGCGGAGATGTATTTCATTGAAAATAACGATAGCTTATACAAATTCATGTTCCACAAAAGGGGTTCTTATCGCTTCTAGACTTAAAGCAATAATTGTGTTCCGAGTATTACTCTGAATAAGTTCTAAAGGCTATAGGAATCTCCTCCGCAGTCCAATTGTTTAGAACGCTACCCGGCTCATAGGGGCGAATGCCATTTCGATTTTCTTCCTCAATTTCTCCCTCAGATACAGCATTGACATGCAGGACTTCCTCATTTTGTGTCTCTCGCCCCGGATAGATAACCCCTCCTGATATAAAGGTCTCATGAATATGAGGAATTATCATTGGTTGCCATTTCATCTCATCTCCCCTCAGACGTGCCTTCCTTCTTTCTTGCTTCTTTTCCAATTCTTCTCTTTTTTGCTTGGCGTTTGGCTTGAATCCCAGACCGAAGAAGTCTCGCTTTTCTTTTAGTCTAGGGACCTCGATTCCTCCTTGGAGGTACCTTCCAAGTCCTTTCTCTGGCACAGCTCCATTCCCGACCATCAGTTGTAGACCCATTTTCGTGGTTTTGGACAATTGCGGTACTGGGACCTTATTCCCCTCGGCGACGAATGTTGCGTTGACAAACTCCAAAGAACGGAAGGAACACTCAGTTGCTTCGTCGTTGGCTTCTAAATAGGGTGCATTGTTTGTTACAGTTGCGATAATGTCCTCTTCAGCGTTTATGGTTACTAAACGGCCCTCTGAGATTAATTTCAACTTTTGGTGCAATGATGAGGGCACTGCCCCTGCCGAGTGTATCCAAGGTCTCCCTAGCAAGCAGTTATAAGACGGCTGGATGTCCATCACAATAAAGTCCACCTCATATGTGCCTGGTCCGATTAAGAGAGGTACCTCGATCCTTCCCATGACTTTCCTCTCGGTTCCATCGAATGCCCTTACTATATTGTGGCAGGCCTTCATATGAGAACTATCAACGGGCAATCGATTCAGTGTCGCTAGTGGTAGAACATTGAGCGCTGATCCATTGTCGATTAGTACCCCCGGTAATGTATATCCCTTGCATCGTGTGGTAATGTGGAGAGCCTTAATGGAACCCGTACCTCCCGGAGGAATCTCATCGTCGTTAAAGAAAATGAAGTTATCGGCACTTATGTTGTCGACCAGCGATCCAAATTTTGTTAATCTGTTATATCATTCGCAACATAAGTTTCGTTCAATACCTTCATCAGCGCGTTACGGTGTGCTTCAGAGCTCAATAGTAAATCTAGCACCGATATGCGAGCCGACTGTTTATGTAGCTGCTCTACGACACTGTATTCACTATGCCTCAAGAACTTTAGGAATTCCCTAGCTTCTTCCTCCTTCACCGGCTCATTTACATGTGTCTCTTGCTTGGTCCCTTTTTCTTTCTTTTGTTCGCCCGTCAAGTTTTTTCCTCTGGAGTGCTCCGTCTTTGTGTTTGACAAGTCATAGCGCTTTCCACTGCGCGTGTAGGAGCCTTCCTCTTGGTTTTCTTTTGTGGTGTTGGGCGAATCTCCCCTCTCAGGAACCGTCACATTGCAGTTATAGTTCCAGGGGACCTTCTTGTCATCTTTGTATGAAAAGGTTGCAGGTTTTCTGATCACGATCTTAGGATACTCCTGGCTCCCTTTGGTTGGCAGACCTCCCTTTTCAGGAATTGCCACGTTGCAGTTATAATCCCTGGAAGTCTTCTGGTTGTCCTCGGATGAAAGAGTAGTAGGCTTTCGAATCACGATTTTCGGATTTATTTTCACTCCGTCGCCCTTTGATCGTGAGATGGTGACTAAAGGATTGCTCGCCTCCGAGGCTTTTGCTGCTGACTCACCCTCCAACGTGCAGATGTTACCCTCTTTCCAGCCTTCATTATTTTCAAAGAATTCTAGCTTTTGTTGTCCATCAGCGCCTGCACCAGCATTCTGAACTCAGTACAACTCTGGATTTCGTGCCCTTCCGAGTCATGAAATTCACAGCCCTTTCGTGTTTCTTCATGTTCTCCCCTTGGACGTGCCACAACCAGCCCTCTTTTTAGCATTTCCTTCCAGACTTGTTTCATTGGGGTTCTCACATCAAAAATATCCCTTTTTACTCTTCTCCTCACATCTTCGCCTATCATGTTGACCCCGTGATTAGGTAGCGGGTGTCCCTTGCCAGAGGTGTCATCGACTTCTATAACTCCCATCTGGATCAGTCTTTCCACTAGTTTCTTGAAAGCGAGGCGATGCTTTATAGAATGCTCTTACGATCCTGCATGGTATTACAGCTTTGTGCATTCGCATCATACCACTTAAGTACGGGGTTGCAAGGGTTTTAAGTAATGGGGGAGACAACGTGCGATCAAATAATTTCGGTACATTTCCTTGTATGGGACCGGGATAGGTTTAAATTGGATTTTCTCCGTATTTTGCCTTGTGTCGGATTCCTGTCTAAAGGAGCTCTGATGATCGGGGGTTGTAGTCCTTGGCTGGCTCACAGTAATAGGTTTTGAATAACCTTTTCCCACGTTGTTTATATCACTCTCTCTCTTCCTTGGGGCCGTCTTTCTGGTACTTTCTCCAGCCTCTATTTTACCGCTTCTGATCGCATTCTCGATCATTTCCCCTGACAGCACAATATCGGAAAAACTTTTTGTGGCACTTCCAAGCATGTGATTAATGAAGGGAGCTTTCAGCGTATTGACAAACAACATGGTTGTCTCTTTTTCTAGGAGCGGTGGTGAACTTGTGTGGCTACTTCCTCCACACCGGGCATCTTGCCTAAAGCTTTCGTTTGGCTTTTTCTCCATGTTTTGGGCGTGATTCGATCAGAGCTATATCGGCACGTGTCCGTATTGTTTTAGGAAGGCTGTGCTAGATCCTTCCATGACTTGATCTGGTACGACCGAAGTGATTGTACCACTTGGGCTGTGACCCGCCAAACTATCACGGAAACAATGGATAAGTAGTTGATCGTTGTTAACATATCCGCCATCCGTAAACGAACATCGTGATGTGCGCTTGAACAAGCTGGTCCCATTGTATTTTTCAAAATCCGGTCTTGAACTTTAAGCGTAAGTATGAGTGCGGGACTAAACTCAAGTCTTTAGCATCCACTCCGTGAGCGATGGTCGTGATCTCTATTTCCTTAAATTTTTCTTCTAACCATTTGCAACGGTCCTCGAGTTGCTTGGGAAGGTTCGTTTTCGCCTTGTCCATTTCAGCCATTTAAATCAAAGTCGGGACTATAGGGTTAGTCGGACCTTCTCCGGATTCTTGCTGAACCGATCGGAAAGTCTTGGCGGCATTACGGTCTCAACACGCAGCTGTGGCTCGATAACAAAAGGTGTCCTTTGGGGACCTATTTACAGTGGTGCTTGGATATTTGGCGGGTAAATTCGGAGGGTAGGCGTGGTCGTCATTATTCCCCGAACTAGTAGCGATGCCTTTTCCTCGTTCATTGGCTAATAGTTGCGTCCATTTGGCTCATCATGTTGTTTTGGGACTCTTGCATCCGTTCTATCATATCTTCTTTGGAGTTTCGTTATTTGCTCCTGCATCTTTTCTTGCATCTCCTTCTGAAATTGTTCGAATCTTTGATCCATTTTCTTAGCATGAGTTCCGTAGTGATGTCCGGTTCCCAGATTTCTTTTTCTTCTCTCTCGTTTCTCTGTTAATCTTAATCGATTAGGCTTCTTATTATAAATTTTAATGCATGTAATATGATGTAATGCAAATGCATGAATGCAGGAAGAAGACATCGATTCTGATCAACTTCATTTTAGAAAACTTTATTAGAAGGCAAAACCCTTTACATAAAGTAGATTACAAATACGTTCTAGCCCTAAGACCTAAGGTTTTGATTTTTCCAAGCAGAGAGATTAGCTCTTCGTCACGACCGGTGGTAGCCCATATCTCATGCCCACTATGTCACCTCCTCACCAAGGTGCATGGGTGATCGCTACTTCTCGAATCTGGATTATTGCTTCTCCCATGATGTAGTCCGGCTTGAACTTGCTCACAAGAATGGTGAAGCTCTTCCTCCCAACGTCTTTCTCTTGTTTCGAAGCTCAATCCGAGCTCGCTACTATGCAATGCCGATTCTAACTCTTCAACCCTACCTTTCAGTTCCTCTATACATTTAGGCTTGACTTTAGTTGGCTTTCCGAGTCTCGACTTGGTAGTGTGGCAGAGATCGCTCAAGCTCACCATTCTTGCTTCTAGTCCCTTTTTCTCTTTCGGTCTTCGCTTGCCTTTTCTAAGTCTTCCTTACGTGCTCGCATTTCGAAACTTTTTCTCCCAACTGTTAACTTTGGCTCTTTCCTCTCTGACCTCTTGTTGCCACTGCTCCGAAGTTTTCCCTAATCCAGCATTCTTTATCGTTAAGCGCATCTTCTTGTACTCCGTTTTCAAGTCATCTCGGTCTTCCTCTACTTTTCGCTTTTCCTTTCTGAGTTTCTCAGCCTCTGACTTTTGACCGTCCACTTCTAATTGGAGGAGCATCTTTTCTTCCTCCAACCTTTCTATCCTTTTCCCGAGTTCCGAGCTCATCCGTTCAAAATCTTGCTTTACAACCTCTAATTCTGATGGGACCACTCGCATGCATTCTTCTCTCGATCGGGCGCCTTCTGGGTTTGGCTCAGGAATGTTGTCATTGACCCTCCTAGCCCTCCATTCAATATATTCTGTGGTCGTTCTCGGGCCTGTAGACAATCTTCTCATTCTGTGAATCTGATTCCAGGCGCTAGAAATCTCTTTAACCCTTTTCTTATAGCTTCCCCCTTCGTATGAAAACTCACACTGAGCTAGCCCGTATGTCGTTGGTACGAACTGCCTTGAACCATACTGCCTTAGGACCAGCAAAGGGGCGTAGGCAGTGGCACCCCAAATTCCCAATAGGGGAACCCAGTCAAAGCTTCCGCAGCGATAAAGGATCCTGTCGGGAATCATCCAGGGAGCCTTCCACTCAATGTCGTCCTCTTGAAGGTTTTGAAAGATCGCGATCCAGTTTTCTTCAGACACATCCTCTCTTCTAAGCGTAGTCGCTATCTCCTCTAGTGGGGAGTACTTCTCTGACATGAATCGGCAAGATACTTTCTCTATTTTCCAAAAGTGGCTATGGAACCAAGCCAATAACAGCTGCGCACACCCAATAAACCTGCCTTCACCTCTTCTCCTGCCTGCGGTCAAGGATCTGAATGTTTCGGCTAAGATGGCAGGAACGGGCGTGACCCCTTTGTCCAATCGGCTGAATAGGTCGATAACCGCTTCGTCAATGTGCCTTAAAGCCTTGGGAAAGATTACCAGGCCGTAGATACACAAGGCCAAGATGTCTACCTTTTTCTTCGTATCGGGATGCGCCATAATCAGGTCTCTCAGACATGTCCAGGGTATGCATTTACCCTCGCCCTTCTTCTGCATCCTAGCTGAGACCCATTGTTCACTCATGCCGGTGATATTCATCAACTTCTTCACGAAGGTTGGGCCATTAACCGCCTTGGAATAAGCTTTGTCGACTTGAATTCTCGGGCAGCGTAGCAAGGTCGTATACTCTTCTACTGTGGGAACCAAATCCACTTTTCCAAGGAGAAAGCATTATAAGCGGCATTCGAATCGGGCCATTGCTCGGAACAGTGCTTGTCTATTCGACCTCAGCGGGTAAGGCGGTCGTAGTAAGTACCATAGAACAATGCTTCGCTTCATCATCCCATCGAGTCCAAATTTCTTTCAATTCACGGAGCTCGTCTGCGTGACACTAATATTGGTGAAGTTTAGTAGCTCAGACACATACCCTTCGACTAAGCTATCTCCTTTTCTACTTGGCATTGCTCGACCATATGCGGACTGACCGCATTGTCTTCTACTTTATCAAGGAATTCGCTTTCCATAACCAGCTTCCCAACTCGTAAGCGGACCGTGAATCGATGTCTCTTTAAAATATGAAATGATATGCACAAAAAGAAAGAAACGCAAAGTTAGTACCATGGAATATAAAGCAAGTAAAATTAGCAAATGCCTATCTGGTGACCACTAAGGTTTGCGATGGCTCTACCTAAGGTGGGCTCTTAGGGTTTGCTATATGCGCTTAGTTCTAAAGTTTAAGGTTCTCGAACCACAGATTCCTCGATCCTCACCCATTATAGGCTCATACGGACCGAGTTCGGTTCAGGGGAATACATTTCCCTATGGCCATGCGGAAGTGAAAACTTCACGGAGACATAGGTACGGATGTATTCCGAAAGCAGTCCACTAGCCCATGCGGAGGTGAAAACCTCACGAAGGCATAGCTTCTCGCTCCCACTTAAGGGTGTGACCACAATGGTCATGCAATGCAATGCCAAAATATTTACAAGGCTAATGTTGAAGATGCGTTAAAAGAAGCATGATTTTCAAAACCATTTTAAAAGGACAAAAATCAATCAATCTTTGGCTTGACCCTCGCGTCCCCAGTGGAGTCGCCAAGCTGTCGTAACCATTTTTTTTTGGGGTGAAACGGTAAACGACGCGGTCGACTCGGTTTTTGAAAAATAGAAAAGGAAAGGAGTCGCCACCGATCTTTATTTGGTGTGATCGGATCACCTTTGTTTTAATAAAACATTTAGTTTACTAAAACAGTGCTTTTTGGTCTACGAACTTTGAGAAAAGCAGTTAGGAGGTCGATTACGTGCGAGGAAGGATTAGCACCCTCGACACGCCCAAAATTGGTACCAAACTGATTGATTAACGTCCTATTTGTTGAAAACTTTAAAAGGATTGAAAATACAATGCTTTTATTTTTAAAATTGGAAGGATGCTAAGGCTTTCTTATTTTCAAGAGGTAAAGCATCACGTCCGAGAAGTTAGGGCACAATGCTTTAAACTCCGAAACTAAGCTCGCTTTTGAAACTTGGTTTTTATTTGGAGAGGATCTTCCGTTATTCATCAAATGAGAAATCGAATCCCGAGAAGTTAGGGCTCGATTTCCGAGATTTCAAATACTAAGATTGCCTCTATTTTAGAAAGAAACTTATCCGAAGTATCTTAGTGTCGAGTCCAAGAAGTTAGGCACGACATTTCAATTCGGGATCAAGCATTTTGTTTTAAAATTGCAACTTGAAAAGAGATATCTGTTATTTGACATAAGCGAGTAAAACGGAACCCGAGAAGTTAGGGCTCGATCTTCCGAATTTTCAAATCTAGAACATCATCTTTATTTTGAAAATTTAATTGATTAATATTAGACAAAGTAATGATACCACAAATAAAGCTTAATATATGAATAAATCTAACTCTCATAAATAAATGAATGAGCAACTAAATTATGACACAAGGTTGACGATAATGGGACCTTAGGAACAAATAGAATGATAATAATGACAACAATAAATAAAAAACAATATGATAAATAAATAAATAAATTATTTTAAAATGCTGAAAAGTAAAGGGCAATGAATGAATAAATAATGAGTAAATGAAGTGACAAATAAATAAATAGCAAATAAATAAGCGTGAATAAAATAATATAAAGCAAAATTGTAAGTGGTGAAGATTAATAATAAAAATAATAACTTACTAATAAATGAACAATGATGAAAAAAATAAGAGTGGTAATAATAAAATAAAATAGTACTAGTACTAGTAATAAAGCAATAGGAATAGTAAATAATAATAATTAATAATAGAGGATAAAATAATAATAACAATAATAATAATAAAATAATAATAATAATAATAATAATAATATGGTGATAATAAAACAAAAAATAACAATAATAAATATAATAGTAAATAAATACACAAAAGGTAAGAAACGAAATGATAATAATAGTCATAATAATAATAAAAATAATAATAATAATAATAATAATAATAATAATATTAATAATAATAATATAGAGATAGTGTATGATATTATAATAATAATAATAATAATAAAATAATAGTTGTTATAAATAATCAATAAAGCATTAAATAATAAAATATATTTAATAATGGCCAAAGAACCGAAATTATGCATTAATTAAAAAATGGATCGATTGAATAAAATGAGATTGTTGGGCTTAATTAGAAATAAAACAAAAGGGCGTTGACCTATTTGGAACACGCATAAAAAGGGGGGACCGAAATGGAAATTATTCCTGTGTAGGTTAAACGCGTTTGGTGGGGACTGATTGAATACTGTGCCAAATTTCGGGCCATATTTTAAATTAAAAAACTTAATTGAAAACAATAAAAATGCGGAGGACCAAAAGCCCAATTATCCTTCCATTCAAAAACACGCGGATCTCTGGCGGGTGGTGCATCTTGTGGTCATCGGCTAAACGACGTCGTTTTGGGGCCATCAGACGAGCCCTAAACGACGTCGTTGGTAATCTCTATAAAACAAAATTTCACCCTTTTTTTTCATTCCAGACTTTCACAAAAAAAAACAAATCCTTTCTTTCTTTTCTCTGCAAAGAGAGGTCGGTGGGGATTCCGTGAACTGCCATGATTCAGTCATGCATGCCACCGTGCATACCTGTGGTAGGAAATTCAAAGGTCATTCTCTTTTTTATTTTTTTTTTTTTATCTTTCGTCTTCTGATCTAATCTCTTTTTTGGTTTTTCGAGAAACCCAGAAGAAGACCACCCCCCGTTTGCTTCCGGGTTCGGCTTCGACGACGGAGAGGGAACTCCGACGACGCGCCTCGGGGTTCAGGTGAGTCTTGCTCTCTCCTTTGCTTTTATTTAAAAAAAAATAAAATATATATAAAAAAATAAAAATAATAGAAACAATAATCAGATGAAAAGGAAGGGAAATGAAAAGTTTGCTTATCGGAATCAAAAACGGAAGTAAAAGAACAACCTTTTATTGCTTTTTTGCTCTTGATTTCTGATGGGTTTGTGTTCTAAGTTTCTGTATTTTCGAAACAAAAAGGGGCTTTCTTTTTTTGCTATATTTGCTCTCTGTTTTTTTTGAAGAGCCCTAACCCCCTTTACAAACGTTTCTCTCTGTTTTTTTCAAAAGCCAAAAAGCCTCCCCTGTTACAGTGATTTTTTATGGCTTATATAGCCGAATGAAAAAATACAAAATTGATATTTCTTGCTTTTATTTCTGCTATCGCTCGTTGTTGTCCTCTTTTGTTTGTAGGTGGTGGCGGAGCTGGTGGAAGGCTGACGCAGGTGAGCGTGTCGACGTCTTGTGAGAAGAGAGGTCGAGGTCGAGTGCTAGGGTTTTGTTTTTTTGTTTTGTTTTTTTGTGTTTTCGAGTTAATGGTTTGGGCCATTTGGGCCCCTTTTTTAATTTTAGTTTTGGGTTTGTATTGGGCCTATCTTTTATTTTAATTTGGGTTGTATTTCATTATTGTAATCAGGCCGGGCATTTTGGGCTCTACAATAATCAACAAAGATATTATTCTTATATTATTCATATAACATTATGCTTATATGATTCTTATTTAATATTTGTTATATATAAACATACGAATATAATTAATCTTTTGAATATATAAAACAATTTTAAAAGATTAAGCTAAACATATATCACATTTAATACATATTTGGGTTTCTAACAATTTCAAACAAAAATGAATCAATGTTATTCAAATTTAAGATATGCATAGAATATGAGTTTGTGTTCTAACGTGTATATGTTCAAAATTTAAAATTAATTACATGAAAGATTATATCTCATTTGTTGTGGAGTAAAGTTAAATGAAATAAAAAAAACTATAAATACTACCGTAGATTAAAAAAGTCTATAAGAAAGAATTAATAGTAATGAAGTTGTTTACCAGAATTAGTTCTTCTTCCCCAATCTGCCCATTATGGAATTGAAAATGTTTTGCATCCGTTTTGGTCGTCGCCCTTCATCCATCTCCTCATAGATACTATGTTTTCGCTTTATAAAGGGAACCGTTACCTATTGATCCATCATCACCAGAGTGTTGCTGGGTATCTTCAAAATTTGCACAACACTGATTGCTAGCTCTTGTGTTTCTTCCAAATCTCTCTTAAACACTTTTCTAACACCACACTTCTTCACCTAATCACTGTTATGTATTCCAGAAGACAGTTTATAGATATTACCTATTGATCCATCATCAGCACAGTGTTGATGAATATCTTCGAAATTTGCACAACACTCATACATTATTCTAACACCATACTTCTTCACCTTAACACTGCCATATCTTTCGAAAAACAACTCAAGTTCATTGTATTCCTGATCTAACCAATCTGAAAGTACATACAACATGTCACGCGAGAAATAACGAATGAAAATGTGGTCCTTCATTACGGGCTATTCATCAGGAGAGAAAGTCCAAAGACTCCAATTGACCTCTCGAGGATTTCTACCCTGGATTGAGTGCAATTGGCTTGTCTAGAATATTTATCTGTACACACGAGTTCCTCAACCCTTGAAGCATCATCACTTACAAAAATGTAGCACGAAGCAACTCCCATCCATTGACTATCATTCCCAACTTCCAGAGGCAAATCTATCTTAATCGAAGAGTCATCTCTTTGTTGACTAAACCATTCCGAGATTTCACTTCCGGAATAATAATATCAAACATTTTTCTTGAATTTCCAGATACATGCAAAATAAACCTCTACTTGTTTGGTAACTAACACCATGAACAATTATGAGACTGTGAAAGAAACAAAGATATTAACGAACCTTTAGATGGTTTTTCAGCAATGTTAAGGCATCGATGTTCTCAACCAATCTGTAGCAGTTAATAGCACTAAATTTTAAATTTAAAATAGTACAGATATTTTTGGCACATTTAAACCACAAATGAGCAATTAATAAACTTCATTGAATATGCATTATTGTAATACCTCTTACCCGTATTCGACGCCAGAACAAGGTTTGAGTCATTACCGGACTTATACATGAACTTCTACTCAAATTTAAAACTTTTCATAAACACTTATATCGTCCCTTAAACGAGCCTACGAGGCCCAAAACATATGTTGGAATGGTTCGGGACTAAACCGAGAACTTTTAGAAACTTTTACAAGACTTGGAATATTTTCCCCTACATAGGGGTCACATTCCTGTGTGATTATGGGACATGCCCGTGTGGGCAGGCCGTGTGGGCAGGCTATGTGGTCACACACGCCTATGTCCCTACCCTGTGTAACTCTCTATTTATGATGTCATCATCAAAATAAGGTCACACAGCCAAGGCACACGCCCGTGTCCTTAGGCCGTGTGGCGAATTAAATTTCGAAAATTAAGTGCAGACTTCACACGCCCTAGGCACACACCCGTGTTCAAGGCCGTTCCATCCACACGGCTGAGACACACGGCCTTGCTTCGTGCTCGTGTGTTTACTATTAGCATTCTATTTGTAATATCCTAGATTATGGCTTATGCATAATTGCTTAATTGAATGTGAAAGCATGCCTTTTTGTGTATGAATGTGTTTTTATGAATTTTGGGAACCCTAGAATATAGGAGAATGATTTAGAAAATATCTTATTTTAAGTTTTAAAAGGAGCTAAGCTTGGTAGGGCTTTAAGAGAAATTGATATGAAACATGACACACAATTGGGCTTGGAAAAGTGGCTTGAGGTGCCACTTAAGGCCTCTGGGAATGACGCCACAAGCGGTGTAGAGGGCCAAGGTTCGAGTCACAAGGGAAGCAAATAGAGTTTTATTTTTTTGCAGATTGAGCGAAGAGTGGACGCACCAAGGCACTAAAGGGATGAGTTTAATTCTCTCTAAAATTCAGCCAAGATAAGAGATAAATGTGGGATTATTTTTATTAAATTTTAAATGAGGAGATAAAGAGGAAAACAAGGGATATGATAGTGATGGCCGAATAGGGGACTCTAGGCTTAGTAAGTGAGGCCATTCTGCATTCTTTTCTTTTTGAAGCCTCTGTCGAATTCTCTCTACAACTATTCTCTTTTTCATTTCAAAAAAAAAACCTATCTCATCGTTTTCATCTTTTTCTTTTAACTAGTTTTAGCCGAAATCTTTCCCCCCAAAGGTTACTATTGTCGAATTCTCCTAAGTATCCCTTCTCTTCTCCTCCCAGTTGGCCGAACCTTCCTTTTGGCATCTAAGCTAAATCGCAACAAGTCTCAACCCCTTTCTCTTCTTCTTTCGATTCTTCAAAAGCCGAAACTTGAGTCACCATCATCTACCCATAGCCGAATATCCTTGTGGGTGTAAACAAAGGTGCCGTCGACTATAGTATTAAAGGTAGGATCAACTGTTATTTGACTTTCAATCTCTCTTTTAGCTGAAATAGAGGAATCTAACCCCTTTAGAATTCTTTGGCCGAAACCTTGAAGGGTCTTTTTGGATTTCGGCAGTTGTTGACTACAAGGAGGAGATCATTCGAAATCTTAAGATCTACGCCAAGTGACTATTTTCGGGATTTCAATATCCTAGGTAGGTGAATATAAGATTCGGCCATAGGCTATTCTATTGTGTTTTAATGTTGGATTTAATCTAACATGTGTCTATAGGAAACTCGACATCATTAAGGAAGCAAGGATCAATTTCGGGAATTGAATCACAAGGTAAGTGGACATATGTATTCGGCCAAGGCCATAGTGGTATTTTAGATCTATTTCATATTTGTTTAAAGCCGAAAACTAACCAAGTCAATGGATCTAGTGATTAGCCGATTATAAGGAGGAAACACTACAAGTTTCGAGATTTGACTAGTAGTTAAATCGGCAACAAGGAACTAAGGATCTAGGATGTTAGATCGGGTTTTCGGGACTTTAGTAAATTTGCTAAGATACCAGGTGTGTACTCCACACTAACTCTTAATAGATGTATGGCAATGTTTTAATATATGTGTTTATAATAATATGAATGTGGCGAAAGGTACCATGCTATGGTACAAAGTACTTAGGTACGTAACTTTAACCTTAAGTTAATACAAGATATGAATATGTGGAATGTGCCATGTATGTGAATATGATAGGAATGTGAAATAAGGCATTATATTACATGGTATGTATGACATGGGGCATGTGGGTGAATTTGAAAAGGGGAAGTGATCTGGTGGGTTATACCACGATATCTGAATGTGGTGGCTTCGGTCACATTATCTGAATGTGGTGTCTCATGACACAAAATAATTATCTGGTGGCCATGCCACAATATATAATGGCGATGAGCACGTCCGACTGTAGCGACTGCCTTCGATGGTGTGTAGCGGATGGAGGGTTGACTTAGTAGTCCCCACGGTGTGCAGTTGGTACGGGTGATGTGTAGCGGATGGTAACTAGGCTTGGGTTCGGGAATGCATCATTAAATGTAAATTGTAATATATATATATATATATATATGTATGATTTGATATGCCTGAATCATTAGGACTTAGTGTTGGATGTACACATTGAGTCTGTTTGACTCACCCCGTTGTGGGAATATTTTTCAGGTGATGATCAGTGATGGACCGGGTTGGCAGGAGCTTAGTGGTGGCCATGCTCAGCACGAATTTTATTATGTGGACATTTTATTTTGTTTAAGTACTTTGAATTTATTTTGGGTTTGTTTTTGATGTAATAAGGCCCTAGTATGAACTGTTTTATGCATGCGCTTTAGTTCCTTTATAACGATATGATTAATGTTAAAGCGAAGTAAAACCATTTTATAAAAAAAAATAATAAATCTTTAAATGTTTTGACACTTAAACTCAGTTGATTCTTATTGTAAAGGTAAAAACTTTAAAACAAAAATCGGCATGTTTAATAAGTCCCTGATTTCAAAATTAGCTATGTCTCCACTTTGAACCCAACTCAACTCTTCTCCCAAAATCACTCAAAGTTTTCCAAAGAACAAATGAATTTGAACCGATTTTTCTTAAGGAACACACCAGATCTGGTCGAGGCTCGTGGGCTGGGTTTGGGGTGTTTTAGCTTGGTATCAGAGCTTGGTTTTAAACTCTCGGCCTTGGGTTTAAAGCCCACAATGTTTTAAAATTTAGGCCCAAATGAATTTTTGTGAAAGTTTTGCAAAATTGAGCAGGTTTTCTGGCATGGCACCCAAGTCTCCGACCCGAAGTCCACCAGGTAAGTACCCCTATCTATTGTGTGAATTATAGTATGACTTGTAGACGGGTATAAATGGAACGTTGATTAGTATATTAAGTACTTGAACCTTAGGACTAGTTACCCCAACAATTACATAAAACTTTAAAGCCTAATTAAACAAACCTGTGACTAAGTCACCGAGTTAGGGTGTGGCAACCATTGAGCGCATGTCTAGGATTGGATCCGGAAGAGCCTGGTACTTAAGCAGTCCTAGTGACTCACCTCCTCTTCGCTGGAATCCTACCTGGTGAGTAGCTACGGTTCACCCTAACCATGAGGACTTATTCACTGCTAAACTCAATAACTAAAACTCGAAAGGGATTAGTCAGATTTTCATAAAAACTTGGTTTAAAATCACCAAATTACCCCTTTAAGTTGTGGCAAAACTTAGCTTGAAAATTTTCCAAAATATTTTGATTTACAAAATTACCTAAATACCCCTAGTGGTAAAATTACTAAAATACCTTGATTTCCCAAAATTACCATAACGCTTCGATTTCAATAATAATTTCGATTTTGCAAAATATCCAAAAACTTTATCGTTACAAAATTCTAAGGTACCTTGATTTGGAAATTTACGAAATTACCCCTGTTTTACAAAATTACCACAATGACCCACAATTTCCAAAATTTCTGCAACAACATCGATTTGGAAAACGAATTCTCAAAAAGAACCCCAAGTTTTGCAAATTTTGAAATACCTTTGAATCTAGAGATTTTTTTTTTAAATTTGACCCCGACTTATTACCAAAATACCCCTGTAGGACAAATGACGAAAATACCCCTGGGATAGGAATAGACAAGAATGTTCGAATAGTGAATGTGTGTGATAGGTAATACTGAATGAATGTTTAAATGAATGTACTCCTCTGAAATAGGGTAGAAAACTTGAACGAAAACTCTGAATGAACGAAAGAACCACAACTAAGCCCTTTTTCATAAAGTTGCTCGCGGATAATCAGTGAAACAAAATACTAATGCATAAAATTTCTTAAACCAGATTAAAGCGTGATCGTAAAAATGAGCTCTAGGGGATGTGATCGTAATGTAAGAGGACGTGGTCGAGAAAGAATGACTCTTTCGGAACCCGTTAGATCGGGTCAAGGGTCCGATAATGAGGTACCACCACCGCCACCACCAGCTGTTGGTGTTGAGCAACAGGATCAAAGGGGGGTAATGCAGTATCGCAGGCTGTGCTGCAAGTTCTGGAAATGGTGGCTGGAGCAGGTGGAAATAGGGGAGCTCGAAAGTTTGTACCCGAGCGACTCCGAGCTAACGGAGCTGAGGTGTTCCGTGGAGTATCTGGTGTGGCACCCAGTACGGCTGAGTATTGGTTGGAGGCGACAGAACGAATTATGGATGAGTTGGATCTGACTCCTGAGGAGAAACTGAAAGGAATGGTGGCGCTGCTACGCGATGAAGCGTATCAATAGTGGCTCACAGTTTGGGATGGTGCCACAGCTGAGGATCTTACTTGGGAATATGTTAAGGCGGCATATCAGAAGAAGTATATTGGCACGTGTTACACTGATGCACAGAGGAAGGCTTTTCTGGGGTTGGTTCAAGGGAACAAGTCCGTAGCGGAGTACGAAGCTAAATTTCTGAGGTTGAGCCGGTATGCTCGAGGAGTAGTGGCTACGGAGCATGAGCGATGTGTCCGGTTTGAGGACGGACTAAGGGATGACCTGAGGTTGTTAATCGCTCTACATCAGGAGCGGGAGTTTTTGCATTAGTAGAGAAAGCTAAGGTAGCCGAGGGAATTAAGGACACTGTAAGGCAAAACACGGACCAGAGTAAGCAGAAAAGAGGATTTGGGCCGCCAGGATCGTCTGGGAATGTTCAGAAGAGGCCTAGAGTTGATAGGCCGCGAGGTCAGCAAGTTGGTACAGGAGGGCAGTATTGTACTTGTGATTAGTGTGGGAAGAAGCACTTAGGGGAGTGTTGGAAGAAGACAGGAAGATGCTTTAAGTGTGGGTCCAAGGACCATATGATTAAGGACTGTCCTATGAAACCAGATGGGAATTGACCAGTAACTCAGAATGTTAATCAGGCTGGTAGAGGTGGACAGCAGCCTCAGTGAGGTCGTGGTCTGAATGGTAGAGGTAACGATGCTGAAAGAGGACGTGGAGTACCGGGCAGAGGTGTTAGTAATACTGAGGCTAGACAGCCGGGTTTGGTTTATGCGGTTCGCCGGAGGGAGGATGGAGACTCGCCGGACGTCATAACCGGACGTTCCTTATTTGTGGCAAGCCTTATTTTACTTTGATTGATGTGGGCTCGACCCATTCCTATGTTGCATGTAGTGTAGTTGAAACACTAGGCATAGCCTCTAAACTTTCTAATATGGAGATGACTGTAGTAAGCCCATTAGGCCAAACTGTAGTGGTGGATAAGATCTTTCGGAGTGTACCTCTAGAGATTCAAGGAGTAGTTTTCCCTGCTGATTTAATGGAACTACCCTTCAGAGAATTTGACCTCATACTTGGCATGGACTGGCTAGTGGAGCATCGGGCTGTGTTGGATTGTGCAGCTAAACGAATGGAGTTAAGGACCCCAGAGGATGAAGTGATAGTTACGATAGGAGAAAGAAGGAATTACTTGTCTAACGTAGTTTCGGCATCAAAGGCGGATAGGATGATTCGAAAAAGATGCAAGGCATTCTTGGCTTTCGTTAGTGCATTAGAGGCAAAGAAAGAGGGCGTTAGAGGAGTTAGGACCGTAGGGGAATTTGTGGATGTTTTTTCGAAAGAATTACTTGGAATACCCCCGGATAGGGAGGTGGAGTTTGGAATTGACTTGCTACCTGGTACAGCTCTTGTGTCAATCACCCCGTACAGAATGACACCTAAGGAGTTGGTTGAGCTCAAGGCTCAAATCCAAGAATTGCTTGATCGTGGGTTTATACGACCCAGTGTGTCTCCATGGGGAGCACCAGTCTTGTTTGTGAAGAAGAAGGATGAAACTATGCGTATGTGCATAGATTATCGTCAGTTGAACAAGCTGACCATTAAGAACAAGTACCCTTTGCCAAGGATCGATGACTTATTCGATCAGCTGAAGGGGGCGGCAGTATTTTCGAAGATAGATCTACGGTCGGGATATCATCAGCTTAAGGTGAAGGAGGCAGATATCCATAAGACGGCTTTCCAGACAAGGTATGGGCATTTTGAGTTCGTGGTAATGCCATTTGGATTGACGAACGCCCCAGCCGCGTTTATGGATATGATGAACTAGGTTTTCCAACCCTATTTGGATAGGTTCGTCATTGTGTTCATCGATGACATTCTTATGTACTCCAAGTCTGAAGAAGAGCATGATGAGCATCTATGGATTGTGTTGCAAGTGTTGAGGGAAAAGAAGCTCTATGCCAAATTCAGCAAGTGTGAATTTTGGCTTAAGGAGGTTGCGTTCTTAGGACATGTGGTGTCTGCAGAAGGAATAAGGGTGGATCCTAGAAAGATTGAGGCGGTGTTGGATTGGAAACCACCTAAGTCTGTGGCTAAGATTCGTAGTTTCTTGGGATTGGCAGGCTACTACAGAAGGTTTGTGGAAGGGTTCTCATCGATTGCCGCACCTTTGACGAAGTTGCTGAGAAAGGAAGTACCTTTCGTTTGGTCAGATAAGCAACAGGAGAGCTTTGAGAAGCTTAAGAGAGTCTTGACTGAAGCTCCAGTTTTGATTCAGCCTGAGGCAGGGAAGGATTTTGTGGTGTATTGTGATGCTTTCCATACAGGATTGGGAGGTGTTCTTATGGAAGACGGGAAGGTGGTTGCTTATGCGTCTCGACAACTAAGGCTACACGAGGTTAACTACCGATGCACGACTTGGAATTGGCGGTAGTGGTCTTTGCCCTTAAAGTGTGGAGGCATTATCTTTATAGAGAAAAGTCGGTGATCTACACAGACCACAAAAGCCTTAAGTATCTGCTGACTCACAAGGAGTTGAACCTGAGACAGCGAAGGTGGGTGGAATTATTGAAGGACTATGATTGTTCGATAGAGTATCACTCGGGCAAGGCGAATGTGGTGGCAGATGCCTTAAGTCGGAAGGTATGTCGGATCTGAGAGCGATGTTCGCACATCTGAGCTTGTATGATGATGGAAGTTTGTTGGCAGAGCTGTAAGTAAAGCCGACATGGTTGAATGAGGTAAAGGAAAATCAGTTAATGGATAAGGATTTAAGTGCTAAGTTACGGCGTGTGCGGAATGGAGAGTTGGAGGATTATGGTATTAATGACGAGGGAGTATTATGCTTCAAGGGTAAGGTCTGTATACCGAGGAATGAGGATTTGAGGCAGAGAATTCTTGAGAATCGCATAGTAGCCCTTATGCTATGCATCCTGGAGGCAGTAAGTTGTACAGAGACCTAAGGGAATAGTTTTGGTGGCCTGGTCTTAAGCGGGAAGTGACTGAATTTGTTGGCAAGTGCTTAACGTGTCAGCAAGTTAAGGCTGAACACAAAGTTCCGTCAAGATTGCTTCAGCCAATACAAATTCCACAGTGGAAGTGGGAGAGAATTACCATGGACTTCGTTAGTGGGCTTCCCCTTACGCCTACTAAGAAGGACTCGGTATGGGTGATAGTGGATTGGTTGACAAAGTCCACGCATTTTATTCCAGTGCGGGTTGACTACTCCCTACAAAAGTTAGCAAGGTTGTATGTAGCGGAGATTGTAAGGTTGCACGGAGTGCGGTGTCGATTATCTCGGATAGGGATCCAAGGTTCACGTCTCGGTTTTGGAAAGCTCTACATCAAGCTTTGGGTACTAGATTGGATTTCAGTACGGCTTTTCATCCACAGTCGGACGGCCAGTCTGAATGAGTAATCCAAGTCTTAGAGGATATGTTGAGGGGCTGTGTGATGGATTTCAGAGAAAGTTGGGAGGAATATTTGCCTTTAGCAGAGTTTGCCTACAAGAACAGCTATCAAGCTAGTATTCGGATGGCACCGTATGAAGCGTTGTATGGTCAAAAATGTCGAACTCCTACGTGTTGGACGGAATTAGGAGAACGTCGAGTTTTGGGTCCAGAGATTGTGGCCGAATCTGAGGAGAAGATTGAGATAATTCGGGCACGGTTGAAGGAAGCATCTGATAGGTAGAAGTCGTACGCAGATCTCAAACGGAAGGAAATAGAATTTGATGTGGGAGACCAAGTGTTTCTTAAAGTTTCACCTTGGAAGAAGGTGATGAGATTTGGTCGAAAAGGGAAGCTAAGTCCAAGGTTCATAGGACCTTATCGAGTATTGAAGCGAATTGGACCAGTGGCATACCAGTTGGAGTTGCCTTCTAAATTTAAACAGATGCATGGCGTATTTCATGTTTCTATGCTGCGTCGTTACCGATCGGATCCATCCCATGTAGTTCCAGTTGAAGAGGTGGCGCTAAGGCTAGATTTATCCTACGAGGAAGAGCTGATTCAGGTCTTGGAACTAGATGTGAGAGTGCTACGGAGGAAGACAGTACCTCTAGTCAAAGTGTTATGGCGCAATCATGGATCAGAGGAAGCTTCATGGGAGCCGGAAGAAGCAATGCGACAACAATACCCTCACTTATTTCACCAGGTAATTTCAAGGACGAAATTATTTTAAGGGGGTAGAACTGTAATATCCTGGATTATGGCTTATGCATGATTGCTTAATTGAATGTGAAAGCATGCCTTTGTGTGTATGAATGTGTTTTTATGAATTTTGGGAACCCTAGAATATAGGAGAATGATTTAGAAAATATCGTATTTTAAGTTTTAAAAAGAGAGCTAAGCTTGGTAGGGCTTTAAGAGAAATTGGATGTGAAACATGACACACATTTGGGCTTGGAAAAGTCACTTGGAGGCGCCACTTAAGGCCTCTGGGAATAACGCCACAAGCAGGTGTAGAGGTGCCAAGGTTCGAGTCACAAGGGAACCAAATAGAGTTTTTATTTTTGCTGCAGATTGAGCAGTAGTGGACGGCATCAAGGCACTAAAGGGATGAGTTTAATTCTCTCTAAAATTCAGCCAAGATAAGAGATAAATGTAGGATTATTTTTATTAAATTTTAAATGAGGAGATAAAGAGGAAAACAAGGGATATGATAGTGATGGCCGAATAGGGGACTCTAGGCTTAGTAAGTGAGGCCATTCTGCATTCTTTTCTTTTTGAAGCCTCCGTTGAATTCTCTCTACAACTATTCTCTTTTTCTTTTAAAAAAAAAACCTATCTCATCGTTTTCATCTTTTTCTTTTAACTAGTTTTAGCCGAAATCTTTCCCCCCAAAGGTTACTATTGCCAAATTCTCCTAAGTATCCCTTCTCTTCTCCTCCCAGTTGGCCGAACCTTCCTCTTGGCATCTAAGCTAAATCGCAACAAGTCTCAACCCCCTTCTCTTCTTCTTTCGATTCTTCAAAAGTCAAAACTTGAGTCACCATCATCTACCCATAGCCGAATATCCTTGTGGGTGTAAACAAGGGTGCCGTCGACTATAGTATTAAAGGTAAGATCAACTGTTATTTGACTTTCAATCTCTCTTTTAGCTGAAATATAGGAATCTAACCCCTTTAGAATTCTTTGGCCGAAACCTTGAAGGGTCTTTTTGGATTTCGACAGTTGTCGACTACAAGGAGGAGATCATTCGGAATCTCAAGATCTATGCCAAGTGACTATTTTTGGGATTTCAATATCCTAGGTAGGTGAATATAAGATTCGGCCATAGGCTATTCTATTGTGTTTTAATGTTGGATTTAATCTAACATGTGTCTATAGGAAACTCGACATCATTAAGGAAGAAAGGATCAATTTTGGGAATTGAATCACAAGGTAAGTGGACATATGTATTCAGCCAAGGCCATAGTGGTATTTCAGATCTATTTCTTATTTGTTTAAAGCCGAAAACTAACCAAGTCAATGGATCTAGTGATTAGCCGATTATAAGGAGGAAACACTACAAGTTTCGGGATTTGACTAGTAGTCAAATCGGCAACAAGGAACTAAGGATCTAGGACGTTAGATCGGGTTTTCGGGACTTCAGTAAATTTGCTAAGTATACCAGGTGTGTACCCCATACTAACTCTTAATAGATGTATGGCAATGTTTTAATATATGTGTTTATAATAATATGAATGTGGCGAAAGGTACCATGCTATGGTACAAAGTACTCAGGTACTTAACCTTAAGTTAATACAAGATATGAATATGTGGAATGTGCCATGTATGTGAATATGATAGGAATGTGAAATAAGGCATTATATTACATGGTATGTATGACATGGGGCATGTAGGTGAATTTGAAAAGGGGAAGTGATCCGTGGTTTATACCACGATATCCGAATGTGGTGGCTTGGTCACATTATTCAATGTGGTGTCTCATGACACAAAATAATTATCGATGGCCATGCCACAATATATAAGGGCGATGAGCATGTCGATTCGCAGGATCGCCTTTGATGGTGTGTAGCGGATGGAGGGTTGACTTAGTAGTCCCCACGGTGTAAAGGTTGGTACGGGTGATGTGTAGCGGATGGTAACTAGGCTTGGGTTCAGAATGCATCATTAAATGTAAATTGTATATATATATATATATATATATGATTTGATATGCACGAATCATTAGGACTTAGTGTTGGATGTACACATTGAGTCTGCTTGACTCACCCTGCTAGGGAATATTTTTCGTGTGATGATCATGATGGACCGGCCTGGCAGGAGCTTAGTGGTGGCCATGCTCAGCATTTAATTTTATTATGTGGACATTTTATTTTGTTTAAGTACTTTGAATTTATTTTGGGTTTGTTTTTGATGTAATAAGGCCCTAGTATGAACTGTTTTATGCATGCACTTTAATTCCTTTATAACGATATGATTAATGTTAAAGCGAAGTTAAAACCATTTTATAAAAATAATAATAATAAATCTTTAAATGTTTTGACACTTAAACTCAGTTGATTCTTATTGTAAAGGTAAAAACTTTAAAACAAAAATCGGCATGTCTTTTTAATATAAAAGCAAAATTTTAATAAATCCCTAATTTCAAAATTAGCTATGTTTCCACTTTGAACCCAACTCAACTCTTCTCCCAAAATCACTCAAAGTTTTCCAAAGAACAAACGAATTTGAGCCAGTTTTTCTTAAGGAACACACCAGATCTGGTCGAGGCTCGTGGGCCGGGTTTGGGGTGTTTCACTATTTCTCAAAAATTTAGGTTTAAGGGACACACGGTCTATCCACACGCCTGTGCATCTACCAGTGTGGACAATATATAGGCTATTTACCAAGCCCATTTGCAACCCTGAAACACCAACACACCTGCACAAATTCCTTAACACATAGCATAGCATAGTTTAGCCACCAAGCATCTATAACCATGGCATCAACACACCACTCACATATCACATTTATCATGCATGAACATCACATACCCATCCAAAATGCATCTTACACATTCATAAACTACATCACCGTGTGATTATAAACATAGCCAATATCAGCCAACTTTTAATGGCCTTTTACAAAATGAATATCCAACCAAATAAGCCAACATTTTCAGCCAAATCCAATATGACACATAAACAAAATGACCAAGTCCCTATACATGCCATACTTTCAAAATATCAAAATCATAAATACCCCAAAATAAGCCTTGATAGTGTGCTGCGAACTCTAACGATTTCCCAATCCAGAGCTGGCTTGGTAACACTATAAAAGAAGGGCAAGAAATGAGGGTAAGCTTTATAGCTTAGTAAGCTTAAGTGCAAATAATAGACATCATATTATTAACTCTATTATACAAAATCCATAATAATAGTTAGTGTAAGCATTACTAGACTATCATGGTCATCTCTTACCCATTCACAACCTTACCATAGGGCATTTCTAAGCATCACATAATCACTCATTGTAATTCTTCCATCCAAAGGTCATATGAACTTCGTACGTACCTGTACTACTTACTTTGCATGTACTATCATTCTCATATAACAAAGCTCGTTGAACCACTCGAAAGCACTAAGGATACTCGGGAGTCATACTTAGGTCATACAAACCATATCCGGATATGGTCTTACATGTAAACTCATACCGTTGCCAATAGCCTAGCTATGGTCTTACACGAAATATCATATCGATGCCATGTCCCAGACATGGTCTTACACGAAATCTCGTATTGATGCCATGTCCCAGACATAGTCTTACACGTACTACTATATCAATGCCATATCCCGAATATGTTCTTATAAGGGATCACATCTCGATAATTTAAATGTTATGACCCCTTGTATCTCGTAGTGTCCCTAGGGTTCGAACTAAACTCCCTCAATTATCGATTAATTGTCAAGTTTGCTCATACAGTACAACTAAACCACAAGGTCAATCATACAATTCAAGAAATAGTTAAACATTTAAACATAATGTAACGATGCATTATTTACACATAAACCTACCCCGTTACGCAAATAGCTAATATTTGCGATTTAGTTTGAAATCTTGCTCTTCCCCCGGTCAAGGTCAATTCCTAGTCTTTCTTAATCTAAAATAACACATTTAACCCATTTAATTATCACATTATTCAATTGTGACCTGAAAGTCATATTATCAAAAAATTATGTTTTTGCCCCTAAAGTTTAACATATTTACACTTTTGCCCCTAGGCTCGTAAAATGAAATATGTCCATTTTTCTCAAGACCCAAGCCTAGCTGAAACATTTTCATACTTATACCAACCCATATTTTCATCTATTCACACGTTTATACACACATTTTACAACTTTTACAAACAAGTCCTTTTGGAAATTTTTACCGAAAATCATTTAGTAAAAGTTGTTTAACACACATTAAAATTTCATAATCTACCATGAAACCTCAAAACACATGCATGTCACACATAGGTAAATTTTTGAACATGAACCCTAGCTCACATAAATGGTAGAAATAGCTAGATTAAGTTTCGAGGATCTCAAAAACGTAAAAATCATTAAAAAAAAATGAGATAGGATGGACTTACAATTGAGCTTGGAAAGCTTGGCCAAAACCCTAGATATGGAGACTCTTCAAATTTGGCTACGGGGGAGAAAGATGAACACAATTTTGACTTAATTTTCCCTTTTTATTCATTTAATTACCAAATGACCAAAATGCCCTTTTTACTAAACTTCAAAATTTTACCCTTCCGTGTCCATTTTTTTCCATCATGATATATAATGGACCAATTATTAATAAGGACCCCTAATTTAAAAATTCATTTCAATTAAGCACCCAAAGCTTCTAGAACACATATTTTACATCTTTTGTAATTTAGTCCTAATGGCCAAATTGAACACTCTATCGATAAAATTTCTTAACGAAACTTCCACACATGCATTCAATCATACCATAAACCTCAAAATAATATCACAATAAATTTTCTACTCAAATTTGTGGTCTTGAAACCACCATTCTGACTTCGCCCTAAATCGGGCTGTTACAATTATCCATAGTAAAGCCTAGCTTTTCGTCACTCATCTAATGGTAAATAATAGCAGAGTAATTAAAAAATATTTAATTTTGAAAAGTTTAGTGAATAAATCGAAAAAGAAATAATAGATGTGTAACCAAAATAGAACCAAAAGTATAAATTGGTGACTATTTTTTTAGTTTACCCAAATTTATTGCCAAAGATCCTTGTACTCTTCTAAATTTAAAATTTAGTCAATGTACTTTAATTTTGACATATTGAGACTCTATAATTTTCCTACTTAAAAAATTTTTGGTCCATCGGTTAGTTTTGGGTTGATTTGATTGTAATAAAAGGTAAAATAATATTTTAGCCCTCATTATTTATAATTTTATGTTAATTTAGTCCATACTCTTTAAAATGTATAAATAATTTTAAAAAGAATTTAAAAGTGTTATAAAATAAAGAGGGATGGAGAGAATAAAGAACAAAGAAAATATGAAAGTGATAGAGAATGTACTTTATTGATTAAATGGGATGATCACAATGCTTCATCGTAGTCTCTATTTATAAGCATAAGAAGTATAAAATAAATAGAGATCTAATTCTAATAATTATTAGAATCTAAAGTACATTAAAACTTTATCTTGATCATGATGGACATCCATTTAACAAGATATTCATAACACTCTCCCTTGGATGTTCATTGGTAGACAATGTGCCTCGATAAAACCTTATTAGGAAAAACCCTGTGGGACAAAAAACCTAATAAAGGAAAAAGAGTACATAATCTATAATACGCATAATATGCTGCCTTATTAAAAACCTTACCAGGGAAACCCAATGGGACAAAACCTCGATTAAGGAAAAAAGGTGCAACGCGTATTTACTCCCCCTCATGAAAACATCACATACTTCCTCATATTATACGTATTCAATATTGAATATTAGTTTTTCAAATGACTATTTGAATGTATTTGCTAAGCATTTATATTACCATTCTTTTTAAAAGTTATGAGTGAGTAGATTCTGGGGAAATATATTTTGATCTGTGATTTCAACAATAATCATAACAAACTTTAATCATGATTCTTTTATAAAAACACAAATAGGTATTTTGGATTAATTTTATAATCCTCCTTCAAATACTATTCACTAAGTTAAGTTTACCACATATGTTCAAATTATTTCAATTCATATAAATGAAAAATTTCTAGAATTTCAATATGCTTCTAGCATCCTAAATCCTTCAAGGATTTTAATATAAATTTTACTAAATAGTGATTCATAAAAGTTTGTAACAATAATCTTTAGACGCAAGTTAAATCTTCTATGAATTGTCAATTTAATAATATATCTAAAGGTTATTGCATCCACCACAAAAGAATATTATATCTTTTCATAATTAATGTCAGAACTTAGTGAAAAGTTTCATATGCTTTTGCAAAACTACTTCAATTGAACCGTCACTGGCTTTATACCTTTAGATATTTGGACTACTAGTCCAAAAACTTCACGAATTTAATTGTACTCGAGTTGCATCTTTATACTTTGATCAATTTATTCCATATCTATACTTCTCAATAAATTTATTCAAGGTCTTCCTTTTATTTTATTATTTCAATAATAATAGTGCATGCAAAATCATTGTCGACCATTTTTATTATTCGGTTCCACATTTTCTCGAATTAACATAACTTATCGAGATCTCTTATTTTCATTATTTTAAAATTCAGTTTCAGGTACCTGAATCTCTTCTAAAGTTCTACTTATTAGTTATGTCTTGGGTCTCTTCTGGAGCACCCGCCTCCACTATATGACCATCTAAAAGAATTTTGATCTTTGGAACCAATCAATCTATTATTTATTCTAACTAATTGTCCTACTGGAACTTTGGTTCACATTACATATTAACTTTGTTATTCTTATTAATTTTATAAATACATCTGATAGTTAACTTGTAATGAGTTATCATTTTTTGAACTTCTAGTTCAAATTACTCTCCCCCTAACTCATTACAAGTTATTATTTCTCTCCCCCTAATGTTGGGAAAACTATTGAATCAAAATTGTAATCACAAATCATGTCATAATTAATCTCGAATACATTCAAAACATCTAATAATATATATTCCCAACTTTCTTTGAGGATTCACTCATCTTTATGCATTGTGGTAGAACATATACGCACATACAAAAATTCAAAGATGAGAAATATTTAGCTCTTGATCAAAAATCAATTGTAATAGGGCGTGTTTATAACTTATTGGCTTGATGCCTACAACATATAAATCAACATAATCTCATGTTGAAATAGAAAGTTTAATTCTCATAAGTAATGACTTAGACATTAATTAGATGTGCTTAATCAATAATTTCTCTAAACCATTATGCGCTAACTTTTACAAAAGTTTTTCAAACTCAATCAATAAAAGACTGAGATATAAACTCATTAGAATTAGCAAGATGAATTGTCTTTATTGCATGATCTGAAATTAATTATTTAAACAAAGAATCTTGCAAACGACAGGTTGCAAGTTGATAATACATATGTGATTATTTTGTAGATGCATCTACCAAAATCATATAAATCCATCCATATGGTGGATGAATGGGCCCATATTCATTTCAGAAAAGTAAGACATTAAATCTCAACTTTAGCTAGTGAGTTTCTAAAAATCAATTTTCATTGAGAACAAACAACAAATGAGAATTATTATTCAAATTAAAGAATCTTATGGTTCTTTAATTGAATGTCCATATAAATTCTCCATTAATTTTCGCATCATATATGATCCAGGATGGTAACTGGCCACGCCAAGTAGTAAATGCATTTGTATTAGTAAACTTCTGGTTTACTTTAACATGAATTTCAATTGTACTAATAATGTCTATAAATTGTGACAAATTGATACTTTTATTGTCATTCCTTTTATTTTATATCCACATTTAAGTGCTATTGTGACATTTACTACTAGAAATGTCTAAATCAATCTGAAGTCTATAACGTCACTAAGTTAACAAAATAAGTATAATTTCTAAACAATTATATGCAATATTCACTTCAGGGAATATGCCAAAATCTTCAAATATCTAAAAAAAAATTGCAACTTCTGGTGCATCAAACCATAACGAGTTTTAGATAGAATTATCATATTTTATTGCTCATAAATTAATCTTTCACGGTCAGATATTTTACTTCCAACCCCTTAATGAGGATGATGACAAAAGAATATCACAAGGACAATCACAGTCAATTCAATTTAATAACAAGAGTAATCAATAACTCAATCCTTCTTTTTTCTCATCCTTTCAAAATAGATATTTATCTTCATTCACAATCTCAATATAATATCCATTATAAATATCTTTGAAAATTAATAGATTAACCATCACAAGATATTAATAAATTAGCTCTTCTAGAGCTTTCGACTAATTTTGTACTATCAAATATTGGAATAATATTTGTTTGTTTTAGTTCCAAATAAGATAAATGTTTTCTATCTATAATGATAGAATTTATAATTATATTCTAATGCATTCCTCAAAGAATATTAATGTAAACAAAATATTTGGGCATATGTTGTGTATATGGCTAATAATCTTTCATATCACATTAATAGCATTAGTTATCTTTACCTTTGAAGGGTTTTCTTGAGAATTTTTATTGTTCTCTTATTCATTATTATGTTTCCACTTTTAGTGGTCCATGAGTATTGTAGGAACCCAATTTAGCCCGGACCCATACAAAAAATAATAAACCCAAACTAATAAAATAAAGTCCAAGTCCAATCCAAAATATATCATTTGGCCCGATCTGAATGACCCATTACTTAACAAGATTGAAGGTCTATCTATAAGCTTGACGTATATGAAAGTACAATCTTCAAGGATATGCAATCTTAGATAAGATATGCAAATCCTAGATATGATATGCAATCCTAGAATATATGATATGCAATCTTAGATATGATATGCAATCTTAGATCTGATATGCAACCCTAGAATAAATGGTATGTAATCTTAGAAGATGTGATTTTGTAATCTTAAAGATTAAATTTTTAGATACCTTTTAATCTTAGCCATTGATTTAATTGATCTATACCGTTGGATTTGGGGAGGCTGAACTATAAATAGAGGCCTCTCCTTTCATTGTAAAGAGGACTGGAGTTTTGAGTAATAAAAATTCTTGAGAGCATTCGCTCAAATTTCTCTTTCTTTTGCGTTCTTATTTTTAATTTGTGGCTTGTTCTTATTTTGTTCTTCGCTCATCTTCATTTATTTTCGAGTTGCTTTCGTTCGAGTTAGATTTTGGTGGAAGAATTTCGTTGAATCCTCATATTGCGAGAGTAAGGTTGACTTGTACGTTTTTTTTAACTTTTTAGTAGTTATCTATATTAATTTATTAAGTTATAAATAGATATTATTTTGTTTTGTTTAATTATTTTTTATTACATATTATTCTAGTATTTATATATATATTAGATATTGTATTATATTTTTTTAATTCTACACGTTATATAATATTATATTATATCATATATATTTAACTAAATTATTTATAATATATTTTTTATTTTTTAAAATCATCATATATTATTTTTTAAACACATTGTTTATATTGTTTATATCATATGTATATCCTTTTATCTATTATTTAAATTTGTATGAAACATGTTCATAGTTAATTTTATTGTTTATTATATTTGTTTATACTTCATCATATATTTGCAATTGCTTAGTATAGGAATTATTATTTGTTGTATTTCATATGATTATTGCCTATCTTAAATATTAGCATGCATGTTATAAATATTTATGTTCGATAATGTATAAATGTAATATTGTCACATGGATTATAATTATTTGAAGTATAAAATACATTTTTGCAAAGTTACTATATTTTATTTAAAGTTTTTTTTTAAAAAAAAGGCAATGTTTAGGTATTTAGAAATTCTGAAAATAGTGTCCTAACGTGTTGGATGCGATTTTCCGTTTGGCTAAATAACTAAATATCCTTTTTAACAAGTTTTATAAATCATGAGATGATTCTTAATTACAAAGGTTTTAAAATATCATGTCCTAACGTGTTGGATGTGATGTTTTCATTCCTTTGGAATAAGAAAAATCTCAAATTTTCACTTAAAGTGCTTGAAGTGTTTTTTAAAAGAAATCATATTTTTAAATACTTTTAAATTTCAAACATTTGGACATGATTTTATCAATTAGGTACCAATTGTTGGGCGTTATGAGGGTGCTAACCCTTTCTCATATGTAACCGACTCCGAACCCCTTTTTTTGTTTTTCGTAGACCAAAATTGAATATTTTAAGAATAAAATGTTTTATAAGGTGGTCCAATCACACCTAAGTAAAAAAGGGATTGGTGTCGACTCCATTTTTGTTTTTCAAATTCGATCCCCTTTTCTTCAAAACCTGATTTTAAAATGGTTTCGACAGCTTGGCGACTCCACTGGGGACTAAGAGAGTCAAGCCATAAAATTGATAATTTCATGTCCTTTTGTCTGAATTTAAAATTTTAGTTTTTTTAAAAAAATGATCCTTTGATTTCCTGTGGTTCTAAAATATATCTCTTCGCATTGCACTGCATGACCGTTGTGGTCACACCCTTAAGTGGGAGTGAGAAACTATGTCTTCGTGAGGTCTTCACCTCCGCATGGGCTAGTGGATTGCTTCGAATACACTGCATTCTATGTCTTCGTGAAGTTTTCACTCAGCATGGCCATAGGGAAATGTATTCCCCTGAATCGAACTCGGTCTGTATGAGCCTATAATGGGTGAGGATCGAGGAATCTGTTGGTTCAGGTACCTCAGCTTTAGAGCTAAACCACATGTAGAAAACCTAAGGGCCTACCCTAGGTAGAATCATGTCAAACCCTAGTGGTCATCCTGATAGGTTCTATGTTATTTATTTTTCTTGTGCTAACGGGTTTTCTTGTGTTTTGATTGCGTTGCATTCACATCATAGAAAAGAGGTGTTGATTTCAAATTCGATTGCTAAATAGAAAAGTTGGTCATAAGAAAATGGATTTTTTGATAAAGTGGATTATAATACGGTCGTCCGAATATAGTCCAAGTGAATACAACGAGAGAAGACTGATAATCCATGAAGGAATACAAGACTTTATCACCTAAGGATTCAAATTGACAAGACTATTCGAAGATTAGCACGTCTCGGCATTCTTGAAGAAGCTAACAAATGAACAAGAGTAGCAGTCCAAATCAAGCAAAAGGAGCTAGAGGAGGCATCTATTAGAAGTTTGCAAGACTTGACTTTTGCGAATAAGGGATTCATGTTTTCACTTGGACTATGAGGACAAGACTGTGTATGCGATCCGTTTTGTGTAAAGAAATTTATTTTCTAGTAAAGTTTTTCTAATGTAACTAATTTCAGAATCAACGCATTTCTTTCTTTGCATTCATGCATTTGCATTACATTGCATCATTTGCATTGGACTTTTACAAAAGGATCCTAATTATGTAAAATGTTTCAGTTAACTTGGAAAACATGGAACAAAGATTGGAAAGAATAGAGCAAATGCAAATACAGATGCAGGGCAATTGACTGAAATTCAACAAGAAATACAGGAATTTCAAAGGAATATCATTGACCAGCTAACCCAGTTACTAGCTGGAGGAATTGGAAAAATGAGAGGCCCAGTAGTCAACAACGTGGATAATGAGGAAGACATTGTTTATTCCCCAAAGGGTGTCCCGACTCAACTAGATACGCATTCGCATAGGGGACTCGTCATTATTGAATCCTGATGTCAAGCTGATACTTCGGCCTTGTTGAAGTTCCCAATGGGTTCAGATTTTGACCTGAATAATGATCAAGCCAAATCGGTTGTTCTGATAGAAATAAGAGAAAGAGGAGAATGGACTTCAAATGCCCTGAAAAAGAAGGAAAAGAGAACCGGTAGGTATAACAAGAGCCATTCGGAGCCAATTACAATGAACCAGCCAAGGATGGTAACTACCAACGATCAGCTTTCTCCAAAGCAAAACTCTGAAAAGATCCAATTTACGCTAATCTCGATGACGTATAAGGAGTTATATCAAAGTTTATTTGACGCGCATGTGGTGTCTCCATTTTATCTAAAGCCGTTATAGCCCCCATATCCTAGATGGTATGACTTAAATGCTCAATGTGATTACCGTGCGGGAATAACGGGACATTCGATTGAAAATTGTACTGCGTTTAAAAAGTTAGTCGAAAGGTTTATTAAAATGGGAGTTGTGAAGTTCGACGATCCATCAAAACCTGATCACTTTAATGAGGTAGTGAATACAGTAGTTGAAGGAAGAGGCAAGAAAGTTGCTAATCCTTGAAGGAATCGAAAACGGAGAGGGAATTAGGGAACAATGTTTCCAAATCATTGGATACTTGGGAGTGTTTTGAATAATGAGATTGTGTAAGAAATCTCTATATTTTTAAAGCTGATCTATAGTAATGTGCAAAACATGCTTGTTGCCTTAAGCCTAGAGGCAATAAGAACCCTTTTGTGAAATAGGCTTGTGTCCTAAATTCTTATTTCAATAAAATGTATTTTTTTAATACATATTCTTTTATTCTTTACATTTCATACTATACATTTTTTCACCAATATTCTTTCATTCTTTATTTGTGACTATACTATCCTAGTAATCATCCTTAGAATCTTTTATTCTTAGGATTTGTTCGCCTTCATACCTAGGTACCCAGATATCAACGTCATGAGCGACATTATTACTGACTCCCTTTTTGCACAAGATATGGGGCTAGGGGATCTCAAGATTTTGAAGATGACAGAGATTGTGACATATCTTCTGACTTGTTAAAATGGTTTAATAAGATGAAAAATAAACCTTACCTTACATAAGGTTAATGGATATTGCGAGCCTAGGAAAGGAAAGAAGATCGAAGCCTAGCTCACCACAGAAATAAAGCGAGATATTATTGAGTTATTTTCTATAATTCAAAGATATTTTGCATATCAGAACATGCCTGCACTAATAAGACGCTGGCTAAACAAGAGGATGGGGCACTATTGGTCTACCACAAAAGGGAGATTGCTTTAATTATACCGCAAATGTTGTATTTAAGGAGACAAGATTCATGCGCTTTCTTCACTTCTTCCCAAAATTTCCATATGTGGGGGCATGGATATTATGAGGCCAATCTCATCAAATACCTTTAGTTGACATCGATTCATCGTTATGGTCATTGTCTACTTCATTAAGAGGGTGAATGTTGCTTCATATGCCAATATTGCAAAGTTGATAGTCATCAAATTCAAAAAAAAGAGGATTAGATGCCAACACAGAATGCATAACTGTACAAAGTCAAAGTGTACAGTTTGTCCAAAGATCAGGCAGCGTATCATTGTATAGCAAAAATCGCAAAAAAATATGACTTAGACTTGTAAGGACTGGCATAAGAAGCTACCGTTACCTTCTGTCTTATTAAATGTCGGCCAGAACCTTTGCTGGGAGAAATGTCTTACCCATTGGTTTATGAAAATGAAGTTCCACAAGGGGAACCTGATGTTGAAACAGATTTTTTCTTCTACAAAATAAATTTAGAAGAAAGCATATGCCAAACTGGGAAGGTCTTATGTAGTGCCTATTCTAGAGGAGCATTGATATTGACCGAAACAAATGGCGAAGACTTGCCTAATCTGGTGGATTCAGGTTCAAACAAGAAGTATTTTACCTGAAAAAGGAAAGACCAAGGTGAAAACCCGCAAAGGGTGCCTGAATAAAAAAAGAAAAGGAGAGGCTAAGGCGAAAATTCGCAAAGGGCACTTTGAGACCAAAGTGGATTTGAGTTGAAAACTCGAAAAGGGCGGCTCAAATTTTGAATAAAAAGTGGGGCATATAGTAGTCTTGCTACGTTTGAATTAGCAATGAGGAAGAATGTTATGCCTTGGGGCATCGACAAAGTACTCCGGATCCCCTAAACACATATAGAGGTTAAAATGGTCCTCAAGAAGTTGGAACAAAGAAGCTCAGGCTGCGATATCTGAGGCACCTAACTTCTATCTTACCCATTTTAATTTTTTATCTTTGATTACTTTATTCTTTTCAAAGATACACCCTAATCAACTTTCTTTTATAGCTTTTGCTATCTTTGTTTACTTTATTCTTCTTAAGATATACCAACCAATTTTCATTTATTGCCTTGGTTATCTTTGATTAGCTTATTTGCTTCGAGCTATGCTCTTGATTAATTTCTTTCATGTCCATTGTTGTGATTTTTTTTTTCAAGCATTTTATTGGAATAACAATTAATGGACTAATAACCCTTTTATAAAAGGAGTTTCATATATTACTCTGGAAGCTTTTAAATAATATGAGAATCTGAAACAGGACCATTGTTCAGAACTCACCAAGCCTAAGGGATTGGAAATATTGGAAAATGATTATCTCTTTGGATTCTTATTGGATAAGACAACTTTGTTGGTGATACCATATCGGTAAACGACGAACAAGGTCAAGCCAAGTGTAAAAAGGGGTCATCGTCGGGATACCCTGTATCCATTCAGACACATATATCTGATCATTACACCCAGGAAATGGTGCAACAGATTAAAAATGATACAAGTTCTGTACCTCTGAGTGGTAATAGAAATATGGAAGAAACCAAATATCGTTCCCCTGAAGTTACCGTAGGAGGCACAAACTTCATATCCCAAGGTTCAAGTGGACTGTACTCAGAATTATCACGGGGCAAAATAATCGAGTAGAAAATGATACTTCAAGTGGAATGAAGATGAAAACTTGACAGATAAATGAGTGATAACACATTGAGCGGGAATCATACTCATATCATTTTTACATTCATATATCATAGCATGTCCAAATTAGGAGCATTTGATGCATTTTGATCAAGGCATCCTAATTATTAGACAAAAGCATATATTCATTCTACAGGTTATGTCCTCTAAAGGACAATGTAGTAAGATTGAAGATTCCAGTCTGACATCCCTGAGTTTTCAGTGGAGCAGATTAGAGATAGCAGATCTGGCAATTCTTAAGTTTGCAGGAAGCTGATCGAAGACATCAATCTGGCGATCCCTAAGCTTACAGGGATCAGATTGAAAATGGCAGATCTAACAATTCTTGAGTTTGCAGGAAGCAGATCGAAGACATTAGTCCTATCTCCCTGACTAGCAGTGGAATAGGTCGAAGATTGTAGATCTTGTCGCCCTAAGCAGTAGAGGACTAAGATCGAACGGCAAATCTTATCTCCCTAAGAAGTAGCGGAACAAATTTAAGCTTGGCCCTATCTTCCTAACCAGCAGTGGAATAGGTCAAAGATTGTAGATCTTGTTGCCCTAAGCAGTAGAGAACCAAGATCGAGCATCAAATCTTGTCTCCCTAAGCAGTAGTGGAACAGATTTAAGCCACCAGCCCTATCTCCCTGACCAGAAGTGGAATAGGTCAAAGATTGTAGATCTTGTCACCCTAAGTAGTAGTGGACCAAGATTAAATGACAAATCTTGTCTCCCTAAGCAGTAGTGGAACAGATTTAACCACCAGTCTGGCATCCCTGAGTTTGCAGTGGAACAGACAAAAGATAGCAGATCTGGCATTCCTGAAGTTGCAGAAACAGATCGAAGACATCAGATCTTACCTTCCTGAGCTTTACAGGAAGCAAATCGAAGATAACAAATCTGGCATTCTTGAGCTTTACAGGAAGCAGATTGAAGATAGCAGATCTGGCATTCTTGAGCTTTGCAGGAAGCAGATTGAAGATATCAGATGTGGTCTCCCTGAGTTTGCAGTGGAGCAGATCAAAAGATAGTGGATACCACTATCATGAAGTTGAAGCTATCAAACTCACTGAAATCAAGATGAAGCTCCAATGTTGTTGAAGTTGCAATTCGGATTGAAAGTCATTTGAAGAAAGAGAGGATCAAGAAGTCGGGGCTCGGCAAAGACCAGGCAAAATTGGTCCTTTTATTGTCTCTGCTCTATTCTCGTCTCATAATAATGAGCAAAGAAGGGCAACTGTAGGAATCCAATTTAGCCCGGGCCCATACAAAAAATAATAGACCCGAAATAATAAAATAAAGTCCAAGTCCAGTCCAAAATATATCATTTGGCCCAATCAGAATGGCCCATTACTTAAAAAGATTGAAGGTCTATCTACAAGCTTGACGTATATGGAAGTACAATCTTCAAGGATATGCAATCTTAGATATGATATGCAAATCTTAGATATGATATGCAATCCTAGAATATATGATATGCAATCTTAGATATGATATGCAAATCTTAGATATGATATGCAATCCTAGAATATATGGTATGTAATCTTAGAAGATGTGATTTTGTAATCTTAAAGATTAAATTTGTAGATACCTTTTAATCTTAGCCATTGATTTAATTGATCTGTACCGTTGGATTTGGAGAGGCTCAACTATAAATAGAGGCCTCTCCTTCATTGTAAAGAGGATCTGGAGTTTTGAGTAATAAAATTTTGAGAGCATTCGCTCAAATTCTCTCTTTATGTTCTTATTTTTGTGGCTTGTTCTTATTTTGTTCTTCGCTCATCTTCATTTATTTTCGAGTTGCTTCCGCTCGAGTTAGATTTTGGTGGAGGAATTTCGTTGAATCCTCATAGAGTAAGGTTGCTTTTTTTTTTAAGAGTAAGGTTGACTTGTACGCTTTTTTTTTAACTTTTAGTAGTTATCTATATTAATTTATTAAGTTATAAATAAATATTATTTTATTTTGTTTAATTATTTTTATTACATATTATTCTAGTATTTATATATATTAGATATTGTATTTTTTTAATTCTACGTATATATAATATTATATTATATCATATATATCTAACTAAATTATTTATAATATATTTTTATTTTTTAAAATCATCATATATTATTTTTTAAACACATTGTTTATATTGTTTATATCGTATGTATATGCTTTTTATCTATTATTTAAATTTGTATGAAATATGTTCATAGTTAATTTTATTGTTTATTATATTTGTTTATACTTCATCATATATTTGCAATTGCTTAGTATAGGAATTATTATTTGTTGTATTTCATATTATTATTGCCTATCTAAAATATTAGCATGTTATAAATATTTATGTTCGATAATGTATAAATGTAATATTGTCACATGGATTATAATTATTTGAAGTATAAATTACATTTTTTGCAAAGTTACTATATTTTATTTAGAGTTTTTTTTTTAAAAAGGCAATGTTTAGGTATTTAGAAATTCTGAAAATAGTGTCCTAACGTGTTGGATGCGATTTTCCGTTTGGCTAAATAACTAAATATCCTTTTTAACAAGTTTTATAAATCATGAGATGATTCTTAATTACAAAGGTTTTAAAATATCATGTCCTAACGTGTTGGATGTGATGTTTTCATTCATTTGGAATAAGAAAAATCTCAAATTTTCACTTAAAGTGCTCGAAGTATTTTTTAAAAGAAATCATATTTTTAAATACTTTTAAATTTCAAACATTTGGACATGATTTTATCAATTAGGTACCAATTGTTGGGCGTTATGAGGGTGCTAACCCTTCTTCATACGTAACCGACTCCTAAACCTGTAACATCCCCAAACCCGGCCCACGAGCCTTGACCGGATCTGGTTATGTCAATGCGGAATGACGGTTGAAAATCTTTGTCTTTAGCACAAAACTTGAAAATTTTTGTTTATTTTCTAGAAGTAATTCCATTAAAATTATTTAATACTATAAGCCCGATATAAAATATGTGAATTAAAACTTTATTATAATTTATTATATTATAAATCATTTGAAGGAAATATATCTAAGTATAATATAAACCCTAATTAAAAGATAATAAAATGATCCCAACAATAAATTAAGAGGCCTTTTATTACAACCAATATTTAAACCAAAACTTAATATAAATAAGCTTTAAAATATTTAAACTCTTCCTTCGCATGGGCCACCATGTGTCCTCTCCGATCCCGGTCCAATCTCAAGAGTCACCGAAATGTTAGGAAAATAATTGGGTGAGTCACACGGACTCGATGTGTAATTAAACCAATCGATATCCACCCACATGTTAGCCACAAATTAACCCAATTATCAAATGCAACATATAAATATAATCATTTAAACACTACCACATTCTGGGCTTGGCCCATAATCAAATCATATTCAAGCACTGGGCTAGGCCCTTTTCTTATTCAAATCCACATTCACATACTGGGCTTGGCCCATTTCCACGTATGTTCTCAAAACATACCTATTCATATTCCATATTGGGCTTGGCCCATTTCCATATCAATTTATAACAAAACCATGCAATATGAAACCCAACCCAATCCTAAGGTCCATCCGCTACACACCCCCTGATCCAGCCTACCACACACCAGGGGACTATTGAGTCACCCTCTCCTTTTATCTCCAAAAAGGCAACCAATGCCATCCACGATGTAGCGTATAGCTAACATCAAACCACGATGGAGCACACAGCAATCCATCAAGCCACGATATGGCATAAAGCCGATATCAATCAAGGTAACCACGCGAACTAAATCAAAAGATCCACAACGCGACCTCGCCGGCGCCAATCCACGATGTAGCACAAAGTGACATCAACCACGCATCAAGTACACCCGCCCTTCTTTCATAACCCACCCATGCACATGTAACATGATATAATGACAATATGATGCATGTGCATGTCATTCACAAACATAGGCATACACTCATATTTAAATAAATGACAACAATATTAACAATTTGCTATTTACGATCAAGATCATACCCTTTTAGGGTATCTATTGCACTTTTACCATCGTGACCGATTAGTAAGCATATAACATAAGCAGATATCACATAAAACCCTAAACAATGGCTAACTACACACCTTATAACCTCAAGCTCTAAACCTCGATCCGTCGCTATCGCTTAGCGAGACTACCGTTATCCGCCTATCGTTTTCGTTGCACGCCCACACCCGGTGGCCAATCACGAACAAATTAAATCGACCTCTTCTTAAACTTCTAACGGGGACTTTCCTTTCCCTTCCCTCTTGATCGGCACTTGCATCCATCGGACTTAAATCGAATCACACCATTAATCAACAAGTCATAATTTACCATTATTGAATCTAAGCCACTTACTATCATTCTTACCAACGAATCGAATCCCGAAAGCTTCGCTACCCTTGTCGAAATCCCTAAATGAAACCACATTGAAATCGGCTTAAGCACATTAGTCCATGAAATTGGCCCTTGGTCGAAACTACATAGGCTTACCTTGAGGAATCGAATCCAGAGATTTCCTTAATGCACCACTCGCACACGTTGCTTATCACGTATGAACAACTTCCTAATCACCTCCTAGGTTCGCCACAACCAAGAAATAGAGTGATATCTCCAACTTTTGGCTTTGAAGAGAACAAAAGAAGAAAAAAGGGTGACAAGGATTCCAAATAAATATTCGGCTATGGCTCAATCAAATGGTGATGGCACATTCTGCTAACACAAAGAACGACTTTGGAGTTTGAAGAAAGAAGAAATAGAAGAATGGAGAAGGCTTAGGAGAATTCGCTTTGTCAAAGAGAAAATAAGGTGCAAATTCGCAAAGTAACTTAAGGAAAGAAAATAAAGAGATGAATGCTTAATTAAAAGGAATTTTAAGACACACAAGGTAAAAGAAAACCAATTTTAATGACTTCTCCTATTTATAAAATTCGCATTCTCCCCTTGAAGACTCCAAAATCACACCACATACTAATTCAATCTAATTTGAATTAGTCCTTCTCCAATTTATCCCATATTCTATCTCCTTATCAAATTTAAATAAACCAATCAAAACTCTTATTTACTAATTTAAACTAAATAAAATAATCCTACAATTATCTAAAATAAATAAAATAAATTATCACTCACTTACCAACCTAATTTAAAGAAAATAAAAACAGCAGCAGCTTAATCCAAATGCAGCTCCCTGGTGCCGTCCAATGCCCGCCACCGCTGCAAAATAGAAGAAAACCACCACGCCTCCATGGTTCGAACGCAGACTGGGAAAGCCACACCAACTAGCGCCTGTGCCATTCGCCACTTTGATTTTTATGCTATAAGGCCCCAACATTTATTCTTAGCCCTTCCTAGCCCAAATTTCTATAATCGCATAAAATAAAATCACGCCCAAAATGTTGCTCCAGCGTCAAACCGCGACCTCCTTCCCTCCAAGCGCCTAAGTAGCGCCTAAGAGCCACTCGCTAATTGACTTTCATGTCCATCAACTTGGACATTTATTTTAAGGCCTACTTAGCCCAGTCCCTTGATTTAAAAATAAAACAAAGTTGTCGCCCAATGACTCGAACCCTTGCTCCTTTAGGCGCCACCTTCCAAAGCCCCCAAGCAAATACTTTATGCCACGTTGCCAACTCCTTTCTTGTGTCCTAAATTCCACCAATTTATTTTAAAGCCTACTTGCCCTATTTCCTTTTTACACTAAAATCTAAAATTTTCTAAAGCCTTCCCTTTCATCCAACCATTTCTAAAATCCCTAAAACTCATCCAAGCACTCCCAAAACCTACTAACACTCGAATTACACACAACCTCAAGATAGCCCTAAAACCGTGGTGTTACAATTCTACCCTCCTTAAAATAATTTCGCCCTCGAAATTACTTTACTAACTAACATCCGTACAACCTATCTCACCACCTTACGCTTATGTCACAGACTCGATCTTACTAAGACTATCGTACCTTCCCAACACAGTTTCTAAGTTCAGATTCAAAATTTAAAACACCTCTCTTAGCATCACGTAAAGGCTAATTCACAAGCAAGCAAAGCAATTAAAGCATGTACCAAAGCAAAGGAGCTTACCCGCTATCACATCCTTGGTTGACTCTGACTAGAACCATTCCTTCCATGGCTTAAACCACGACCCCTTGTCACTCGAGGACAATTCTTAACTAGATGTGCCTTAGATCCACACCAAAGCATTCTTTACTATTTCCCCAACACTCTCCTGTGAGGTCTTCACACCGAGCACAAGGACGATTCCGATCCACTGGTACAAGTGCACTTACTGTGGTTCTCGGTCCTTGGTCTTTTTCGGGCATTACCAAACGATCTCGATGGTCCAACATTTCTCTTATTCTCGCTCCTATTCTTTTCTTGTTCTCCTTGATAGTCTTCTTAACCTCTTCAAGAATCCGAAGCTTTCTCCACTAGCACCGCCAAGTCTCTCTCCTTTATGAGCAATCAAGATTCAAGTTCATCTCGCAATCCGTCCTCAAACCGGACGCACCTCTCATAATCAGTGGCCACAATTCCCTTAGCATACTGACTTAGTCGCACAAACTCAGCTTCATATTCCGCTACCGACTTATTCCCTTGCACTAGATTTAGAAACGCTTTCCTTTGCGAGTCCAAATAACTGGCTCCTACATACTTCCCTTGAACTTGGCCTTAAAGTAATCCCAATCTAGTCGATCCGCCAGATACCTTGTTTGATGATGAGCCACCAATGATAAGCTTCGTCGCAACGTAAACAAAGGTTCTTCACTTTTCTTCATTGGTACAATCCAAATCGCCCATGATTCTTTCGATCGCTTCTAGCCAATACTCCGCCACGTTAGGAGCTACTCGACATTCCTCTAAAGATCTCATCTGCTCGATCTAAGCCTTTCCGATACCGACTTTCGAGTTTCATTTCCTCATCGACTTCGCCACTCGCTCTAGCACTCGCAACATGGCCCGCGACATCTTTGGCCATCTTCTCCGTCGATCTTGTCCCCTACGCCCACCGTCAAGCAGACTTCACTTCGACCCATGGCTGCACCCTATCAATTCGATGTCGCCATTCTACCTCTACCGCGGCCCCTAGAACTCATCTCTATCGTCTTGATTTATCTAATTAAGAAGTTTTATGCATTAGTAATTGTTCCACTATTTAATCATGAGCATATTTTATGAATGAAAGATTTTAGAAGTAGTTCTTTCGATCACACAAAGTTTCAGTTCAAGTTTACTACTCTAGTTCAAGAATCACATTCACACACACATCCGCTCATCAACAAGAACACATTCCTTCCTCAAGAAGGCACATTGGTGGTATCTACCACACATTCACTATTCGGACATTTACTGCGTTTACCCTGTGGTATTTCCGTCATTTTCCTACAGGGACATTTTCGGAATAAACCAGGAAAAAATTTTAAAACTTTAATAAACCAGGACATTTTGAAATTTCCACATCGGGAGGGTATTTTTTGAGAATTTGTCAAATTAGAATGTTGAGAATTTTGGAAACCGTGGTACTTTAGTAATTTTGTCAACTGTGGTAATTTTGTAAATTTCAAGAGTCTGGGTATTATTTTGAAATACAAAATTTGGATACTTTTGCAAAGTGAGAGAATTTTATTAAAGTTGGGGTTAACTCAAAAATTTTGAAAGTGGGGCATTTTAGTAATTTTCAACACGTGGGTATTTTGTAAATTTTCCAAATCGAGTATATTGATATTTTGTAAACTAGAGATTTTGGTATTTTGCAAAGTAAAATCATTTTAACAAAAGTTGAGGGTAAAGGTAATTTTACAATCACAGGGCATTTTGTAATTTTGCCTCTGGGCATTTTGGTAATTTTGGTAAATCGAAAAAACGTTTTTTTTCAAAACCAGATTTAGGGTTTACAAACCAAAAGGGTAAATTTGAAAATTTTAAAACCAAGAACTTTAAAGCAAAGAAGGCTAATCCCTTTCGGGTTTTAATAATTGGTTCAGCCTGTGAACAAGTCCTCTTGGTTAAGGTGAACCGTAGCTACGCACCATGTAGGATTCAAGTGGAGAGGAGGTGAGTCACGCGGACTGCTTAAATACCAAGCTCCCACTGAATACCACTCCTAGACATGCGCTACAGTTGCCACACCTTAACACTGACTTACTTCATGTGTTTGTTTAGTAACCTTAAGTCTTATGCACATGTTTGGGTAGACTAGTCCTAGGGTCCAAAAGCCCTAATATTCTAATCTACGAGCCCAAACTAAGCCCATAATAATTCATAATAGTAAAGCACTTCAAAAGTTCAAGTACTTACCGGTGGACTCGGCCGAGGTACAGTGCCATGCCGAAAATCCTGAAAAATTTCTTAAAAGCCCATATTTTTGAAAAGCCCATTTTGAAAATGTTTTTGGGCCCAAAACCCTCAAAGCCGAGTTTTGAACCTGCTCGATATTAATCAGAATATCCCCAAACCCGGCCCACGAGCCTTGACCGGATCTGGTTATGTCACTGCGGAATGACGGTTGAAAATCTTTGTCTTTAGCACAAAACTTGAAAATTTTTGTTTATTTTCGGGAAGTAATTCCATTAAAAATTATTTAATACTATAAGCCCGATATAAAATATGTGAATTAAAACTTTATTATAATTTATTATATTATAAATCATTTGAAGGAAATATATCTAAGTATAATATAAACCCTAATTAAAAAGATAATAAAATGATCCCAACAATAAATTAAGAGGCCTTTTATTACAACCAATATTTAAACCAAAACTTAATATAAATAAGCTTTAAAATATTTAAACTCTTCCTTCTGCATGGGCCACCATGTGTCCTCTCCGATCCCGGTCCAATCTCAAGAGTCACCTGAAATGTTAGGAAAATAATTGGGTGAGTCACACGGACTCAGTGTGTAATTAAACCACTGATATCCACCCACATGTTAGCCACAAATTAACCCAATTATCAAATGCAACATATAAATATAATCATTTAAACACTACTACATTCGGGCTTGGCCCATAATCAAATCATATTCAAGCACCGGCTAGGCCCTTTTCTTATTCAAATCCACATTCACATACCGGGCTTGGCCCATTTCCACGTATGTTCTCAAACATACCTATTCATATTCCATATTGGGCTTGGCCCATTTCCATATCAATTTATAACAAAACCATGCAATATGAAACCCAACCCAATCCTAAGGTCCATCCGCTACACACCCCGATCCACCTACCACACACGGGGACTATCGAGTCACCCTCTCCTTTTATCTCCAAAAGGCAACCAATGCCATCCACGATGTAGCGATAGCTAACATCAAACCACGATGGAGCACACAGCAATCCATCAAGCCACGATATGGCATAAAGCCGATATCAATCAAGGTAACCACGCGAACTAAATCGCAAAGATCCACAACGCGACCTCAGTCAGCGCCAATCCACGATGTAGCACAAAGTCGACATCAACCACGTATCAAGTACACCCGCCCTTCTTTCATAACCCACCCATGCACATGTAACATGATATAATGACAATATGATGCATGTGCATGTCATTCACAAACATAGGCATACACTCATATTTAAATAAATGACAACAATATTAACAATTTGCTATTTACGATCAAGATCATACCCTTTTAGGGTATCTATTGCACTTTACCATTGACCGATTAGTAAGCATATAACATAAGCAGATGTCACATAAAACCCGAAAACAATGGCTAACTACACACCTTATAACCTGAAGCTCTAAACCTCGATCCGTCGCTATCGCTAGCGAGACTACCGTTATCGCCTATCGTTTTCATTGCACGCCCACACCGGTGGCCAATCACGAACAAATTAAACCGACCTCTTCTTAAACTTGAACAGGACTTTCCTTCCCCTCTTGGTAGCACTTGCATCCATCGGCACTTAAATCAGAATCACACCATTAATCAACAAGTCATAATTTACCATTATTGAATCTAAGCCACTTACTATCATTCTTACCAACGAATCGAATCCCGAAAGCTTCTGCTACCCTTGTCGAAATCCCTAAATGAAACCACATTGAAATCGGCTTAAGCACATTAGTCCATGAAATTGGCCCTTGGCGAAACTACATAGGCTTACCTTGAGGAATCGAATCCCAGAGATTTCCTTAATGCACCACTCGCACACGTTGCTTATCACGTATGAACAACTTCCGAATCACCCTCCTAGGTTCGCCACAACCAAGAAATAGAGTGATATCTCCAACTTTTGGCTTTGAAGAGAACAAAAGAAGAAAAAGGGGTGACAAGGATTCCAAATAAATATTCGCTATGGCTCAATCAAATGGTGATGGCACATTTCGCTAACACAAAGAACGACTTTGGAGTTTGAAGAAAGAAGAAATAGAAGAATGGAGAAGGCTTAGGAGAATTCGCTTTGTCAAAGAGAAAATAAGGTGCAAATTGCAAAGTAACTTAAGGAAAGAAAATAAAGAGATGAATGCTTAATTAAAAGGAATTTCTGACACACAAGGTAAAAAGAAAACCAATTTTCGTGACTTCTCCTATTTATAAAATTCGCACTTCTCCCTTGAAGACTCCAAAATCAGCCACCACATACTAATTCAATCTAATTTGAATTAGTCCTCTTCTCAATTTATCCCATATTCTATCTCCTTATCAAATTTAAATAAACCAATCAAAACTCTTATTTACTAATTTAAACTAAATAAAATAATCCTACAATTATCTAAAATAAATAAAATAAATTATCACCACTTACCAACCTAATTTAAAGAAAATAAAACAAAGAAGACTTAATCCAAATGCAGCTCCCCGGTGCGTCCAATGCTCGCCAAATTCTTTGCAAAATAGAAGAAAAACCACCACGCCTCCATGGTTCGAACGCAGACTGGGAAAGCCAGAAACCAACTAGCGCCTGTGCCATTCGCCACTTTGATTTTTATGCTATAAGGCCCCAACATTTATTCTTAACCTTCCTAGCCCAAATTCTATAATCGTATAAAATAAAATCACGCCCAAAATGTCGCTCCAGCGCTCAAACCGCGACCTCCTTCCCTCCAGGCGCCTAAGTAGCGCCTAAGAGCCACTCGCTAATTGGACTTTCATGTCCATCAACTTCATCCAACCATTTCTAAAACCCACTTTTTTTTTGTTTTTAGTAGACCAAAATTGAATATTTTAAGAATAAAATGTTTTATAAGGTGGTCCAATCACACCTATGTAAAAAGGGATGGTGGCGACTCCATTTTCGTTTTTCAAAGTCGATCCCTATTTCTTCAAAACCTAATTTTAAAATGGTTTTGACAAGTATATCTTTTATTTTCTTTATGTATAAATTCACTTCGGGGAATGCAACAAATCTAGTAGGACAGACTTCTAAACATCCCAATAGATTCTTTGTAACATCCCGAAATTGGGCCTAGTAGGAATGGGCCCAATGGGACTTTGGCGTAGGAGTGTTTAAAATTTATGAGAATTTGAGAATGGCATTATTTCAAGTGGGACTTATTAGTAAGGTGATTTTGGAATGTTACGGAGTTCTATGGAGTTTCGAGTTCAAGTTGGGCCTTAGTGAAAGTTTGCGTTTAAGCCTATTAAGGAGATATAGTAAGAGGCATCAAAGTTTATGGAAATAATTGAGTAAATTGTTAACATAAATGAACTATTGGTAAAGAGGTTATGGCATCAAGTGGAGAGTATGGAGGGAAGGGGTTCAAATTCCATCTTTTGCAAATTTTGGATTTATTTTTGTGTGCTCTTCCAAGTGTCAACCATGACATTATTAAAGGAAAGAAATAAAAGAAAAATGAAATGATGACTAAAAAGATAAGGTAAGGAGGAAAACAAGGAAAAAGAAAGGAAAAAGAAATAAAAGAAAAAGAATAATAAAGAAGTGGGAAAATAATAATGATGGAATTTGAAATAATGGAGTAGGTGAAAAAAAATGCATGGAGGGTGTAATAGCCCGATTTAGGGGATAGTCAGAACAATGATCTCGGAATCACTAAACCGAGGATAGAGAAAATTATTTTCATGTTATTCTATGTGTTATAACATGTTTATAAGGATGCATGAAAATTTTGGTGTCTCAATTTTAACGATTGAGGGCTTAATTTCGAAAAAGGACTAAAGTGCTAAAGTTTAATTTTATTTGCTAGAAGTGCCAAATAGCTATGGATTAGAAATTGGAGTTCCCAAATGTACAATTTGGCGTTGTCTAAATGAGTAGGCCAGCCATAAAAAAATATAGGGACAAGAGCATTTATTTTGGTCAAAAGTTGGTGATGTTAGGTGTTTTAAATGAATAAAATAAGAGGAATAAAGATGTTATTATCTTTTCACTATTCCTCCACCTTCATCCACCGAAAATTGAAGAGAAATAAGGGTTATGTAGCTCAAAATTTTCAGCAAACATTTCTCCTCACAAATAAGTGATTTTGGTGATTTGTCTTGATAAAACTTGTACTTTTGGAATCCCCAAAGCTTAAGCTAGCTAATGAGGGGACTAATTTGTAACATGGTTGAGAGTCTAGGGACTTGCCATGAGAGATTTTATGCTGGTTGCAAGGTCTCGAATTACTTTATCAAAGCTTCAATCGAAAACCTATCCCTCGTAATAGTTGACTCAAATTTTTGGTGTCGCGAAGAGCATCGCGTTACGGATTCCGAATAAGGTATGTAATCTCTTACCCTTCCATATACATATCTGAAATGGTGTGTAATCTCACACTTCTCTGAAAGTTTGTATGAAATATGCTGTTAATCAGTCAAAATACCGAAGAAAACCAAAAACAGACATCCATAATCACTCGGGCGTGCGTATGATCGTAGTGATAATCGTATTTTGTAATAAAACAGTTTCGGTTAGAAGCAGTGACCTGTATTTGAAAAATCACTAAAAATAGGATAAAATGAATTATAAAGTTATTAAGATATCAAATTAAATCTTACTGTGTCTATTTTGATATGGAAGAAACGGATAAGGAAAAGAAATTTTATATTCTGAGATATATTAATTTTAGTGAGACTAGTTCTGAATGACTTCGTGGTTCTCTGATCTGTCTTGGAAAAATCATATAAAATTGTACAAAGAGAAATATGGGTTATAATTTATATGTATGGATTCCTTAGTGAGCCTATTTTCAACAGAAATAAGTTGGAGCAGTATATGAAAACCGTACAATGAGATATTTGAAATTAAGTTAAGAGAGGTCAGAATCATTGGACAGTGAAATAAGGGAAACTTTAAGGAATAAACTGTACTAAATGGCTATGTCAAAGGTTCTGAAAAATTTACAGTCAGAATATATATGAGTCTAGTTTCAATAAAATTTTACGGATCTAAATTTGAAGTTTCCTAACTCGAGTTATAGTCAATTTAGTCAGTATGACGCAGATGGACAGTTTCAATTTTTATGCCCCAAATTAGTAGTTAAGTCCGGAGTTGCGAAATTACCCCGTTTGGGCCTAAAATGGTTTTTTGACCCAATAGTTCCGTAGAGACCCAAATAGAGTTATGTGTTACTCGAGACGATAGTAGGCCTTCGGAAACACCGTTGAATATGAAATTATCGAATTATCCTTAGTGGGTAAAACTACCGAATTACCCTTAGAGGGTAAATTATCGAAATACCCCTAGGTTGCAAAATTACCAAAATAACCTTGGAAAATAAATTACCAAAATACCCTTGGATTACGAGATTACTGAATTACCCTTAGTGGGTAAAATTATCGCTATACCCCTCTGGGTTGATTAGCACGACTGTGTGTGTATTCTGTTTATCTAGTTATGACGGTAATCTATTTCATACATCATTATGAAATGTGCTTTGCATACATGACATACTGCATGGGTTGGGATATGTAATTGGAGGAAGTGATTGATTTGTTAGGGTCGCACGAGTCGCTCGAGACGACTATGGACTCATCGATTTGATTTTTAGGGTCGCACGAGTCACCCGAGATGACTGTGGACTCGCCGATTTGATTTTTAGGGTCGTACGAGTCATCCAAGATGACTGTGGACTCATCAATTTGATTTTCACTAACCGATTTTATTTCACTCATCGATTTGATTTTTAGGGTCGCACGAGTCACCCAAGATGACTATGGACTCACCGAGTTGATTTTTAGGGTCGCACGAGTCACCAAAGATGACTGTGGACTCATCGATTTGATTTTTAGGGTTGCACGAGTCACCCAAGATGACTGTGGACTCACCGATTTGATTTTTAGGGTCGCACGAGTCACCTAAGATGACTGTGGACTCACCGATTTGATTTTCACTCACCGATTTGATTTCACTCATCGATTTGATTTTTAGGGTCACACGAGTCACCCAAGATGACTATGGACTCACTGATTTGATTTTTAGGGTCGCACGAGTCACCCAAGATGACTGTGGACTCACCGAATTGTTTTTTAGGGTCGCACGAGTCACCCAAGATGACTATGGACTCACCGATTTGATTTTTAGGGTCGCACGAGTCACCCAAGATGACTGTGGACTCATCGATTTGATTTTTAGGGTCACACGAGTCACCCGAGATGACTGTGGACTCACCTATTTGATTTTTACTCACCAATTTGATTTTTAGGGTCGTACGAGTCACCCAAGATGACTGTGGACTCACCGATTTGATTTTCACTCACCGATTTGATTTTTAGGGTCGCACGAGTCACCCAAGATGACTGTGGACTCACTGATTTGATTTTCACTCACCGATTTAATTTTTAGAGTCGCACGATTCACCCAAGATGACTCACCGATTTGATTTTCACTCACCAATTTAATTTTTAGGGTCGCACGAGTCGCCCAAGATGACTGTAGACTCATCGATTTGATTTTTAGGGTCGCACGAGTCACCTAAGATGATTGTGGACTCACCCATTTGATTTTTAGGCTCGCACGAGTCACCCAAGATGACTGTGGACTCACAGATTTGATTTTCTCTCACCGATTTGATTTCACTCATCGATTTGATTTTTAGGGTTGCACGAGTCACCCAAGATGACTGTGGAGTCACCGATTTGATTTTTAGGGCCGCATGAGTCACCCAAGCTGACTGTGGACTCACCGATTTGATTTTCACTCACCGATTTTATTTCACTCATCGATTTGATTTTTAGGGTCGCGCGGGTCACCCAAGATGACTGTGGACTCACCAAATTGATTTTTAGGGTCGTACGAGTCACCCAAGATGACTGTGGGCTCATCGATTTGATTTTCAGGGTCGCACGAGTCACCCAAGATGACTGTGGACTCATCGATTTGATTTTTAGGGTCGCACGAGTCACCCGAGATGACTGTGGAATCACCGATTTGATTTTCACTCACCGACTTGATTTTTAGGGTCGCACGAGTCACCCAAGATGAATGTGGACTCACCGATTTGATTTTCACTCATCGATTTGATTTTTAGGGTCGCACGAGTCATCCGAGATGACTGTGGACTCACCGATTTGATTTTCACTCGCTGATTTGATTTTTTGGGGTCACACGAGTCACCGAGATGACTGTGGACTCACTGATTTGATTTTCACTCACCGATTTGATTTTTAGGGTCGAACGAGTCACCCAAGATGACTGTGGACTCACTGATTTAATTTTTAGGGTCGCACGAGTCACCCAAGATGACTGTGGACTCACCGATTTGATTTTCACTCACCAATTTGATTTTTTGAGTCGCACGAGTCACCTGAGATGACTGTGGACTCACCGATTTGATTTTCACTCACCAATTTGATATATGGCTTTATGCCCAGTTTGATATATAGTTTTATGCCTAGTTTGATATATGGCTTTATGCCCAGTTCGATATATGGCTTTATGCCCAGTTTTATAAATGGCTTAATGCCCAGTTTGGTGTGTTGGCGGGGTGGGTGACTAAAGCTCCCCACAGGTGTGTTGGTTGGTACGGGTGGTGTGTAGCGGATGGAAATACTAGGCTTGGTTTGGGAATTGCATTTCATATTCATGTTATAATTGATACATCATTATTATTATTGAAAATGGGCTAGGCCCAAAATATTGTTAATTGGATTACGACCCAATGGATAACGGTAAGGGGATTACACACTGAGTTCTTGTAACTCACCCCCTTTTCTCTTAACCTTTTAAGGTAATACTCAGTGACGTGGACTTGGGCCATGGGTGACTCGATGGAGACCATACTTTAGAAATGGTTTATTTTGACTTTAGACTCCTTCCTCGTTTATTTTATTACTTAACTATTTTGGGTTAAATATTCTAATAAGGCCTCGAATTTTCTTTCAAAAATGCTTTAGCAACTCTATTCCCAAACGTCTCATTTTCGTAAATTATTTATTTCAAATATGTTTTCACAACCAAAAATGTTTTTAAAGATGATTACGTTTTTAAGTAGATAACAATTGTTTAAGTGTTTTGGGTTTTAACAAAGAGGTTATAATTCTCAAACAAGTTTTTAACAATCTCAAAGATGGTTTGGAAAAAAAATCTTCCATGTGACACGCCAGATTTGGGCTTAACTTCTAGGCCGGGTTTGGGATGTTACATTTAGTGGTATCAGAGCTCAGTTTGCAAAACTCAACCGTGGTTTGGGTTCAAAGGCTAGACCTTCAGCACTGAGACATGTACCGAAAGGGAGGCGCTGGCAGCATCAGTGGCTGAGACGGGATCTCATGATCGAACTAAGATTGATGAGCTGACTCAAATAGTTAAGGAGGTATTTGAAGAGGTTAAAGGAATTGGTGAAGCACTTCGAGTTGGGAGTGTGGACTGTAGGAAGAAAAGAGATCGTGATTCTTTTGGGTCGTAGTGCCGTTCTGTAAAGCATGTCAAGGCACATCCAAACTTTTCGATTTGCGATTATTATAGAAGGCGTCATCTGAGAGAATGCTAGAGGAGGTCAGGAGCATGTATGAGATGCGAGTCTAAGGAGCAGAGGGCTCGGGATTGTTTCATCACCATCAAGTCAGGTATGTTTTGGTTGGATATGATGATTGAGTGTAGAAAATTTTTAAGTATAAGCGGTAGATGACTGCTTGCTTCTGTGGTTAGATGTTTGGTTGTGAATGAGGATTCAAGATTTTGTTAAAAGTATATTAGTGTTATTAAGATCGGAGTGCGCAGCGAAAGCATAGTGGTGTGATTTGAGCAGTGCGTTTAATAGTTGATTGGAAATGTTGAGGACGAAATTTTCTTTAAGGAGGGTAGAATTGTAACATCCCGAAATTGGGCCTAGTAGGAATGGGCCCAATGGGCCTTGGGCGTAGGAGTGTTTAAAATTTATGGGAATTTGAGAATGGTATTATTTCAAGTGGGACTTATTAGTAAGGGGATTTTGGAATGTTACGGAGTTCTATGGAGTTTCGAGTTCAAGTTGGGCCTTAGTGAAAGTTTGTGTTTAAGCATATTAAGGAGATATAGTAAGAGGCATCAAAGTTTATGGAAATAAGTGAGTAAATTGTTAACATAAATGAACGATTTGTAAAGAGGTTATGGCATCAAGTGGAGAGCATGGAGGGAAGGGGTTCAAATCCCATCTTTTACAAATTTTGGATTTATTTTTGTGTGCTCTTCCGAGTGTCAACCATGACATTATTAAAGGAAAGAAATAAAAGAAAAAATGAAATGATGACTAAAAAGATAAGGTAAGGAGGAAAACAAGGAAAAATAAAGGAAAAAGAAATAAAAGAAAAAGAATAATAAAGAAGTGGGAAAATCATAATGATGGAATTTGAAATAATGGAGTAGGTGAAAAAAAATGCATGGAGGGTGTAATAGCCCGATTTAGGGGATAGTCAGAACAATGATCTCAAAATCACTAAACTGAGGATAGAGAAAATTATTTTCATGTTATTCTATGTGTTATAACATGTTTATAAGGATGCATGAAAATTTTGGTGTCTCAATTTTAACGATTGAGGGCTTAATTTCGAAAAAGGACTAAATCGCATAAAGTGCTAAAGTTTAATTTTATTTGCTAGAAGTGCCAAATAGCTATGGATTAGAAATTGGAGATCCCAAATGTACAATTTGGCGTTGTCTAAATGAGTAGGCCGGCCATAAAAAAATATAGGGACAAGAGCATTTATTTTGGTCAAAAGTTGGTGATGTTATGTGTTTTAAATGAATAAAATAAGAGGAATAAAGATGTTATCATCTTTTCACTATTCCTCCACCTTCATCCACCGAAAATTGAAGAGAAATAAGGGTTATGTAGCTTAAAATTTTCAGCAAACATTTCTCCTTACAAGTAAGTGATTTTGGTGATTTTTCTTGATAAAATTTGTACTTTTGGAATCCCCAAAGCTTAAGCTAGCTAATGAGGGGACTAATTTGTAACATGGTTGAGAGTCTAGGGACTTGCCATGAGAGATTTTATGCTGGTTGCAAGGTCTCGAAGTACTTTATCAAAGGTTCAATCGAAAACCTATCCCTCGTAATAGGTGACTCGAATGTTTGGTGTCGCGGAGAGCATCGCGTTACGAATTCCGAATAAGGTGTGTAATCTCTTACCCTTCCATATACATATCTGAAATGGTGTGTAATCTCACACTTCTCTGAAAGTTTGTATGAAATATGCAGTTAATCGGTCGAAATACCGAAGAAAACCAAAAACCGACATCCATAATCACTCAGGCGTGCGTATGATCGTAGTGATAATCGTATTTTATAATAAAACAGTTTTGGTTAGAAGCAGTGACCTGTTTTTGAAAAATCACTAAAAATAGGATAAAATGAATTGTAAAGTGATTAAGATATCAAATTAAATCTTACTGTGTCTATTTTGATATGGAAGAAACAAAGAAGGAAAAGAAATTTTATATTCTGAGATATGTTAATTTTAGTGAGACTGGTTCTGAATGACTTCGTGGTTCTCTGATCTGTCTTGGAAAAATCATATAAAATTGTAAAAAGAGAATTATGGGTTATAATTTATATGTATGGATTCCTTAGTGAGGCTATTTTCAATAGAAAGATGTTGGAGCAGCATATGAAAACCGTACAGTGAGATATTTGAAATTAAGTTAAGAGAGGTCAGAATAATTAGAGAGTGAAATAAGGGAAAATTTAAGAAATAAACTGTACTAAATGGCTATGCCAAAAATTCTGGAAAATTTATAGTAATAAGATATATGAGTCTAGTTTCAATAAAATTTTACAGATCTAAATTTGGAGTTTCCTAACTCGATTTATATTCAATTAAGTCAGTATGACGCAGATGGATAGTTTCAATTTTTATGCCCCAAATTAGTAGTTAAGTCCGGAGTTGCGAAATTACCCCGTTTGGGCCAAAAATGGATTTTTGACCCAATAGTTCCGTAGAGACCCAAATAGAGTTCTGTGTTACTCGAGACGATAGTATGCCTTCGGAAACACCATTGAATATGAAATTACCTAATTATCCTTGGTGGGTAAAACTACCGAATTACCCTTAGAGGGTAAATTATCGAAATACCCTTGGAGGGTAAATTACCAAAATACCCCTGGGTTGCAAAATTACCGAAATACCCTTGGAAGGTAAATTACCAAAATACCCTTAGATTGCGAGATTACCGAATTACCCTTAGTGGGTAAAATTATCGCTATACCCCTATGGGTTGATTAGCATGACTATGTGTGTCTTCTGTTTATCTGGTTATGACGGTAATCTATTTCATACATCATTATGAAATGTGCTTTCCATACATGACATACTGCATGGGGTTAGGATATGTAATTGGAGGAAGTGATTGATTTGTTAGGGTCGCACGAGTCGCCCGTGACGACTGTGGACTCATCAATTTTATTTTTTGGGTCGTACGAGTCACCCGAGATGACTGTGGACTTGCCGATTTGATTTTTAGGATCACACGAGTCACCCAAGATGACTGTGGACTCACCGATTTGATTTTTAGGGTTGCACGAGTAATCTAAGATGACTGTGGACTCACCGATTTGATTTTCACTCACCGATCTGATTTCACTCATCGATTTGATTTTTAGGGTCGCACGAGTCACCCAAGATGACTGTGGACTCACCGAATTGATTTTTAGGGTCGCACGAGTCACCGAAGATGACTGTGGACTCACGATTTGATTTTCATTCACCGATTTGATTTTTAGGGTCGCACGAGTCACCCAAGATGACTGTGGACTCACCGATTTGATTTTCACTCACCGATTTGATTTCACTCATCGATTTGATTTTTAGGGTCGCACGAGTCACCCAAGATGACTGTGGACTCAACGATTTGATTTTTAGGGTCACACAAGTCACCCAAGATGACCGTGGACTCACCGATTTGAATTTTTAGGGTCGCACGAGTCACCCAAGATGATTGTGGACTCACCGAATTGATTTTTAGGGTCGCACGAGTCACCCAAGATGACTGTGGACTTACCGATTTGATTTTCACTCACCGATTTGATTTTTAGGGTCGCACGAGTCACCCAAGATGACTGTGGACTCATCGATTTGATTTTTAAGGTCGCACGAGTCACCCAATATGACTGTGGACTCACCGATTTGATTTTTAAGGTCGCACGAGTCACCCAAGATGACTGTGGACTCACCAATTTGATTTTCACTCACCGATTTGATTTTTAGGGTCGCACGAGTCACCCGAGAAGACTGTGGACTCATCGATTTGATTTTCACTCACCGATTTGATTTTTTTGGGTCACACGAGTCACCAGAGATGACTGTGGACTCACCGATTTGATTTTCACTCACTGATTTGATTTTTAGGGTCGCACGAGTCACCCAAGATGACTGTGGACTCATGGATTTAATTTTTAGGGTCGCACGAGTCACCCAAGATGACTGTGGACTCACCGATTTGATTTTCACTCACTGATTTGATTTTTTGGGTCGCACGAGTCACCTGAGATGACTGTGGGCTCACCGATTTGATTTTCACTCACCAATTTGATATATGGCTTTATGCCCAGTTTGATATATGGATTTATGCCCAGTTTGATATATGGCTTAATGCCCAGTTTGGTGTGTTGGCGGGGTGGGTGACTAAAGCTCCCCACAGGTGTGTTGGTTGGTATGGGTGGTGTGTAGCGGATGGAAATACTAGGCTTGGATTGGGAATTGCATTTCATATTCATGTTATAATTGATACATCATTATTATTGAAAATGGGCTAGGCCCAAAATATTGTTAATTGGATTACGACCCAATGGATAACGGTAAGGGGATTACACACTGAGTTCTTGTAACTCACCCCCTTTCTCTTAACCTTTTCAGGTAATGCTCAGTGACGTGGACTTGGGCCATGGGTGAGTCGATGGAGACCATACTTCAGAAATGGTTTATTTGGACTTTAGACTCCTTCCTCGTTTATTTTATTACTTAACTATTTTGGGTTAAATATTCTAATAAGGCCTCGGATTTTCTTTCAAAATGCTTCAGCAACTCTATTCCCAGGCGTCCCATTTTCGTAAATTGCTTATTTCAAATATGTTTTCACAGCCAAAAAGGTTTTTAAAGATAATTACGTTTTTAAGTAGATAACAATTGTTTAAGTGTTTTGGGTTTTAACAAAGAGGTTGTAATTCTCAAACAAGTTTTTAATAATCTCAAAGATGGTTTGGAAAAAAAAACCTTCCATGTGACACGCTAGATTCGGGCTTAACTTCTAGGCCGAGTTTGGGGTGTTACATTCTTTATTTTATAATCACCATTGCAAACATGCGTGAGATTTTAAATCAAAATCTATCTATTCATGTTGTCATAATTAGTCTCCAATTAAAATAAACATGATATAATAAATAAAATATAATAAAATATACCAAGATTTTAACATCATAATAACATTTCTAATAGTAAAAATCATTTAATAAATAATCAAAATTTTCATGTACTATGCTTGAAAATTATCCGATACACATTGTACCAAATTTCAATACTACAAATATGTTATAAAATCTTATATTGCTCTAATAAAATATTTATAAGTTCAATTTAATAGATATCATACAATCATTCAACATTAACAAGTGAATAATAGATCCTATCAAATTTCCCTTTAATCAACAATGGTAGGTTAATGACACTAATTTCCACCATAATTTCAATAAAATTTTAAGAATATTTAATACCAAGAATTTAATAATCAAAATTTTAAACATCTAAATATTATGCATAACATAACTTAATTAAAAAAAACTTTAAAAACAATGATTTAATATTAATAGCAAACATATCTAATCAACAATTATGCCTTTTACATAAAAAAATTTTTAACATAGAAAGGCAAAATTAAATACCATCATAATATGAAATTTATGTCAATTAAAAATTAATAGTAGTCATACCTTAATTGAAAAAGAAAATATGGTTGAAATATAAAAGTTTCTTACCAAATTTATACTTTACCCATGCTTGTACAATAAATCAAAGATCGAATAAGAACCATAATCCATTTTGAGATTGAATCTTTCAATATCCCAAGATGAAATTGTAAGAGTTTAAGGTGAACTTTTATTTATAGTATTTCTATTGGATTTTGAGGTAAATCTCAAAATTATATATGAACTTTAATTTAATGTGCAATTGTATATTGTGAACTTTAATTTTGATTTAATCATACACATTTGAAGAAATAAATGCATCACTTTATTTTTATATTGAATAAATATAATTATTTATATATGCAACATATAAACATAAAGTGATATTATATCTATAACTGTGTTAGTAATTTACAAGAATTAGATCAAATCAAAATTTCAGGTATACAATTACACATTAAACTATAGTTCATATATAGTTAATATGTTATTCACCTTTTTCTTTAATTTTTTTTCATGCTTCCTGTAAGGCCCAATTAAGCAGCCCGAAACCCATTAAACCAAGACTAATAAAATAAAGCCCCAAAATTTAACTAATCAATCCTTGGCCCAACACCGAAGCCCAAAATGTAACACCCCAAACCCGGTCTATGCGTTAAGACTAGATTTGGTTTGTTACATGGATCGAACTATCTTAACAATTATAGTAAGTTGAAATCTTCAAAATTATTTTTAAATACAAGGTTTAATAAAAATCAAAAGAGCATTTTAAATTTGATGTATATTAGAAAATATTAGTTGAAAACATCATTAATATTGTATTATCAAAATCCTTAAGAAAATTTTTATAAGAGTTCAAAATATTAAAAAAAATGATAAAGGAATTTTATGTAATTGAAAACCCAACTTGTCTTAAGAAAACATCATATAATCATAAGCCCATATTTAAATGTCCAAAATATAGTTTAAAACCAACCACACATAAAAAATCCATGAAAAATTAATAGAGGCCCTTATTACATCAACCCAAAATAGTAATTTATAAAAAGTACTTATTAAAAAGTTCGAAGTTTAATAAACCCATGTTTTGCAGTATGGCCTCCACAAGTCATCCTTGGCCCAAGTCCACGTCAACTTCCATTACCTGAGATGAAGAAAAATTTGAGGGAGTGAGTTACTTAGAACTCAGTGTATAACTCACTTTCTTTATCCACTGGGCCAGATTATCAGGTTATAGAATTGGGCTTGAGCCCATTAGCAGAATTAACAATAATGATATGCATGCAAAATGAATTTTCCCTCCCAAACCTAATTTCCATCCGCTACACACCCCCGTACCAACCATCACACCTGTGGGGATCAAGTCAACCCACCCCGCCATCACACCAATCGTAGGCATTAAGCCATGTTATATTTGTGGCAGAGCCACCGAACTAGATTGTGACAAAGTCACCGAACTAGAGGCATTGAGCCAATTATTAATATTTGTGGCAGAGCCACCGAACTAGAGGCAAATAGCCATTTAATAATTTTGTGGCAGAGCCACCGAACTAGAGGTAAATAGCCATAATTTTGTGGCAGAGCCACCGGACTAGATTTTGGCAATAGGCCTTCTTCTCTTCATCATTTTCCCAACCCATGCAATATGTATGCAAAGTAATCTATGATCATACAATGATTTAATTAAAAGGCCCATTAACAAGAGTCAATATTTCCAATTTTTTTTATTAAGGCCCAAAAATAACATTTGGCCCAATTAACTATTTAACATCTTAGGCCCAAATTTACGATCTAGCAAGAGTTCGGCCCATTTATCGATCTAGCAGGGATTTCAGTCCGTTTAACAATTTAACAGAGATTACGGCCCATTTACGATCTAGCAGAGATTTCGGCCCAATTATCGATCTAGCAGAGATTTCGGCCCAATTTTGATCTAGCAGAGATTTCAGCCCAATTATCGATCTAGCAAAGATTTCGGCCCATTTATTATTTATCAGGGATTTCGGCCCATTTTATTAACAAGCAATATTTTTCGGCCCATCTACTAATTATCAAACTTATCGGCCACTTTACGAAGACATGAAAATTTATATTTTACCATCTAACTCATCGAGGGCTTTTTCGTATTTTCACCAAACACCAGTTATTACGTTTTATACCGATCTAGTCGTTTTTATGATTTTACTCCATACCACAATTGTCGTCCAACCCGAGAAAAAAAATGTGAAGTTACACACCTTGATATCGAGAGTACTAATCCTTCTCGCTCCTCAACACCTAAAACATATTACGATCCGTTAGAACACTAACATGTATAAAAATACACTATTGATAATCGATCCAAATCCTTACCCTCTTGGTTTTGAATCACTTCAATTTTTGGTTTCTCCTCGTTTATCGATTCGTTATTCGCTGAAAATCCACTAACGTACAAAGGCTTGGAAGTTCGTACTACTTCAAATAATTGACTTCCTTCGGTAGATGGTCCGCAACCCGGTGGAAAATCCCAAACTACCGAAACTGCCCTTCGTTTATACTTAGGGAAATAGTGGATCCGCCCTTCTTACGAAGACTAAACACCGCCCTTTTCTTCCCTATTTTGAATGCCTTTATTAACAAAAGATCGTTAATCCTAATAATAGTATATCGAAAAATAATAAAGATCTTAAAGGTGAGATTTTCTTACCACAAGGATTCTTGCTTATCAAAAAGAGAGTCGACTAAAAATGTTTCCCTCAACACCTTAAATCGATTCCAACGCTCCAAGATACACACGAACACTCGAGTTTTGATCTTTCGTTATCGCACTAAAGTATAATAAAGAGAAACGTTAATAAAATGGATGATTATATAGATCCAAGAAATCCTTCTTACCTCCATCCATGTTCGGCCAAAAACCATTACTAACTAACATGAACTAAAAGAACTCTTACCTATTCTCCACGGTTGAAAAGAGATGATTGAGAAAGATGCTTATGAATAGAGAGAGATTCGGCTATGAAAACCAAAGAGAAGAGAAAAAAATGGTTTGGCAAGGCACACTAACATTCAGCCATGAGAGATTTTTATGGAGATAGTATGATTGAAAAGAAAATTAAAAGATGAGTGAAAGGGATGATGATGAGGATTCGGTTTTCAAAAGAAGAAAAGAGAAAATAAGAGATGTGTTAAGAGCAAGGTACATTCAGCAATGGAGGAAGGAAGAAAAGAATGACCTTTGGTGTTGGTAATTTCGGCAAAATGAAAAGGCACACAAAATAATACTAATGTGATAGCAAAATGACCAAATGGTCAAAAGAATTTTGGCATACAAAAAGCTCAATTTCGGCCAAAGAGAAGGTTGAGAGAAAAAAAAGAAAACAAAGCTTGCACAAAATGCTAGGAATGACCAAAACAAAATTCCTACCCTAGCCAAGCTACTAGCAAAAATCGGCCAACCTCCCCCTAGCCATATTGCCGTCCAAATTCATTGGTCAAATGACCATGAATTTGTTTCCAAAACATTTTCCTTGATACTTGCCTCATGTCCCCATATCTTTCCAAAGTTCTTTGATTCCATACCATAAGTTAAAAATTACCTTTTTCCTTTAGTCTTACTTACCAAAAATGAAACAATACAACTCATCCATCCTTATCCCCTTGTCGACACATGCATAGATTAAAGCCAAAAATAAAATTTCTAGATGCTAACCAAGGGATTCGAACCACTCCCCTCATGCCATAACTTATGCGCCATCACCACCTCACCATTTACTCATCTTATGCTACACTTTGACATTTATTTTTACTTAAGTATTAATGTCACTTGATCCACTTCATTAATTTCTCAAAATTAAAAATTTATCCACTCCCGAAAAATTCTATACTCTTCTTCAGGACTATAATAAACACGAAAAGAAGTAAGAAAATTTTCCTTCATAATCTAAGCACCAAAAACATGCAATAAAATAAACACTCAAGTTTTAGGGTGTTACAACTCTACCCTCCTTAAAGAAAATTTCGTCCTCGAAATTTACCTGATTAAAAGAGGTGAGGATATTGTTGCCGAATAGTTTCCTCAGGCTCCCACGTAGCTTCCTCTGCTCCGTGATTACGCCATAAAATTTTGACCAACGGCACGGTTTTCTTTCTTAGCATTTTTACACCTCGGTCTAAGATTTCCACTGGTTCTTCTTCAAAAGACAAATCTGCATTTAATTCCACTTCCTCAACCGGTATTATATGAGATGGATCCGATCTATAGCGCCTCAAAGATGGAAACATGAAAACGTTATGAATTTGACCCAACTCCGGAGGTAACTCAATCGATAAGCCATCGGACCAACACGCTTCAAAGACACGATATGGTCCAATGTACCTAGGACTTAGCTTGCCCTTCTTTCCAAACCTGAAAATCTTTTTCCAAGGTGAGACCTTCAAGAAAACTTGATCCCCCACAGCATACTCGATGTCCTTACGCTTCAGGTCTGTATACGACTTCTGTCTATCTGAGGCTTCTTTCAACCGTGCTCGAATAACTTTTACCTTTTCCTCTGTTTCAGATATCATCTCAGGACCCAACAACTGCCGTTCGCCCAACTCAGTCCAACAAATAGGAGAACGACACCTACGACCATACAATGCTTCGTAAGGTGCCATCTGAATGCTAGACTGATAACTGTTGTTATACACAAATTCTGCCAGTGGTAGAAAATCCTCCCAACTACCCCTGAAGTCGATTACACATCCCTTAACATATCTTCCAATATCGAATTACTCTCTTTGGTGACCATCGACCGAGGATGAAAAGTCAGATTGAAATTCAACTTTGTCCCCAAGGCTTCATGCGAGCTTTCCAAAATCGTGATGTAAATCGGGATCCCCATCGATATAATAGATACGGTACCCATGCAACCTCACAATTTCAGATACGACAACCGCCAACTTCGCAATGAATAATCCGTACGAACTGGAAGAAAATGAGCAGTCTTCGTCAAATGATCAACAATTACCCAAACAGAATTTTTCTTAGTAGGTGTTAAAGGTAACCCACTAACAAAATCCATAGTTATCGCTCCCATTTCCAAAGAGGAATTTTTACCGGTTGTAACAATCCAGACGGTAATTGATGTTCTGCCTTCACTTGCTGACAAGTTAAACATTTTCCCACAAACTCTGAAATCTCACGCTTCAACCCTGGCCACCAATACTGTTCACGGAGATCTCGATACATCTTATTTCCCCCGGAGTGCATAGCATAAGGGCTACTATGTGCCTTCCGAAGAATCATTTGCCTCAGATCCGAGTCCATAGGCATACAAACTCTTCCTCGAAAGCACAACACACCTTCCGTGTTTATTCCAAAATCCTCGATTTCACCATTTTCAACTTGCTGAAGTAAAGGTCCCAACTTTTCATCTGATGTTTGTTTTTCCTTGATTTGTTCCAGCCACAGCGGCTTCACCTGAAGTTCTGCTAATAAACTCCCATCCTCATACAAACTCAAATGAGCAAACATTGCTCCCAAATCAGATACTGCCTTACGACTTAACGCGTCAGCTACCACGTTAGCCTTTCCAGGATGATATTTGATTGAGAAATCATAATCCTTTAATAATTCTACCCATCTTCTTTGTCTCAAATTCAACTCCTTTTGGGTAAGGAGATATTTAAGACTCTTGTGATCTGTGTAGATTATAGACTTCTCACCATAGAGATAATGCCTCTAAATCTTTAAAGCAAAGACTACAGCAGCAAACTCCAAATCATGAGTGGGGTAGTTTACTTCGTGCGGTCTCAATTGACGAGAAGCATAGGCCACTACCTTTCCATTTTGCATCAACACACAACCCAGACCCGTGTGAGACGCATCACAATAAACAGTGAATTCTTTTCCAGCCTCCAGCTGAATCAAAACTGGAGCTTCCGTCAGGATCTTCTTCAATTTCTCGAAACTCTCTTGTTGTTTTTCAGTCCAAATATACGGAACTCCCTTCCGCAACAGTTTAGTTAGGGGTGCAGCAATCAACGAAAACCCTCTACAAAACGTCTATAGTAACCAGCCAAACCCAAGAAACTCTAAATTTTAGCTACCGACGTTGGTGGTTTCCAATCCAGAATAGCCTTAATTTTCTGAGGATCCATCCTTATTCCTTCAGCTGATACCACATGACCTAAGAAAGTCACTTCCTTTAGCCAAAATTTGCATTTACTGAATTTGGCATAAAGTTGCTCATCACGAAGTAGCTGCAATACTATACGCAAATGCGTGTCATGCTCCTCTTCATTTCTTGAGTAAACCAATATGTCATCTATGAACACTACCACAAACCGGTCTAAATATGGTTGAAAGACTCGGTTTATCATGTCCATAAATGCGGCTGGTGCATTGGTTAATCCAAACGGCATCACTACAAACTCATAATGTCCGTAACGAGTCCGAAATGCCGTCTTATAAATGTCTGCTTCTTTCACCTTGAGCTGGTGATAACCCGATCTCAAATCAATTTTGGAGAAAACTGAAGCTCCTTTTAATTGATCAAACAGGTCGTCAATTCTTGGCAGAGGATACCGATTCTTGATCGTCAATTTATTCAATTGTCTGTAATCAATGCATATACGCATCGATCCATCTTTCTTCTTGACGAACAAAACTGGTGCTCTCCACGGAGACACACTTGGCCGAATAAATCCCCGATCCAGCAATTCTTAAATTTGAGCTTTAAGCTCTGCCAACTCCTTCGGTGCTATTCTATAAGGAGCAATGGACACTGGAGCTGTTCCAGGCAAAAGCTCAATGCCAAATTCTACTTCCCGATCCGGAGGTATACTAGGAAGTTCTTCGGGAAATACATCGGGAAATTCCTTCACTGTTCTCACATCATTCATAGATAACTCTTTGGCATCCAAAGCACAGATAAAGGCTAGGAATGCTCTATATCCTTTCCGAACCAACTTTTCTGCCTTCAACGCGGATACCACATTTGCCAAGTAGTTCCTTCGTTCGCCAATCATGATGACTTCCTTATCATCCGAGGTTCTTATTGACATCTGTTTTTCAGCACAATCCAATTGCGCCCGATGTTTGACCAACCAATCCATGCCCAGTATGAGATCAAACTCACGAAAGGCAATTCCATCAAATTTGCCAAGAATACCTCCTCTTGAATTTCTAAGGGCACGCCTCTAAACATTTTATTAACAATTACCGATTGTCCTAAAGGACTAATTACTGTCATCCCACTATCGGTAATTTTAGATTCTAGATTCAGGTTTCCAGATATGGCGCTAGCAACATATGAGTGGGTAGAACCAATATCTATTAAAGCAATAACAGGTACATCGAAGATGAAGAACGTACCAGTTATCACATCTGGTGCATTGCCGTCCTCGCAGCTTCTAACTGCATAGACCAGTCCAGGCTGTCTTGCATCCGCGTTCCCTCTAGGACCATTACCTCGACCTGGTGCACCTTGACCACGACCAGCCCCATTACCACCACGACCTGGTCCACGACCTCTCGGTGGCTGCTGAGTACCTCTGACCGGCTGTGCATCATTATTACAAACTTCTTGAGTCGTATTCATACGTCGAGGATAATTTCTATACTGATGATCCATTGAACCGCATTTGTAACAAGCGCCCGTTTTCCTCCAACACTCTCCAAAATGTCTTTTCCCACATTCAGCACAATCTCGACTTCGATTATTAGTTATCGGTGTTCTACCTTGAACTGGTTCATCATTTTGAGGTCTCTTCTGAAATCTCTTTGAAGAACCAGACTGCTGTGTCTCTCTCTTATTTCTAAATCTTTCTCTATTCTGACGTTCTGAGTTCTTGGCCTCCTCGGCTATCTTGGCCTTCTCCACAAGCGTGGAAAAAGTTTTAACTTGCTGTGGAGCAATCAGAACCCTCAGCTCATCATTAAGCCCATCCTCAAACGCGCACGGCGTTCATGATCTGTTGATACAATTGTCCGAGCATAGCGGCTCAAACGTAAAACTCGACTTCATATGTCGCTCTTGTTTTACTCCCTTGTACAAGATTCGAAATTCCTTCCTTCAAGCGTCTACATAACTCGCTCCAACGTATTTTCCTTGGAAGGCGACTTTAAAGAATTCCCAAGTAATCAAGCGACTTGGTGCCTTTTCGAACAGATGAGCCACCACCGACACGCCTCGTCTCTTAACAGGGACACAGCTCCTTTCAGTTTTTGCTCAACAGTGCATTCCATATCATCCATAATCCATTCCACAGCTTCTAGCCAATATTCAGCCATATTCGGAGCTACACCGAAAACTCCTCTAAAAACTTCTGCATTATTTGATTTGAGCCGTTCTGAAATTGATCCACGAGTTGTTGGCCCAATTCTAGTTCTGGCGACCCTTTCTAGGACTCGCAGCATTGCTTGTGTCAAAGCATTATCTTCTTCCATGTGATCGTGTGTTCCCGTCTCACTCTCAAATGACGCAGGTGCATCCATTTTCAGCATATGATTTGGTGCTTCAGTCGTAGCACCTCGGCCTCTACCACGGCCATGTCTACCGCATCCACGACCACGTCCTCTAGTGCTCATGATGGCTTATTCATTTTTATCTGATTACAAGTTTTATGAATCAAAAAATTGTTTCAGTGTTTATTAACGATGTTTTATGAGATTTGAGAGATAAAGTTGTTTTTCGCAACATATCCTATAGTCTAAATCTCTTCGGTTTTTCACATCTAAAATTAGAAGTTCTAGAGTGTTCCTATGATCATCATAGTAATCATTAAGTAATAAATACTTACTTGACTTGTTGCCGGATGCTTGTGGTGCCATACTGATCTTTAAACATAATCGAAATATTTTTCCTACGGAAATTATCTGTTGAACCCAACTACAGTCGAGTTTTTGAAATTGGCTCTGATACCATTAAATGTAACACCCAAACCCGGTCTATGCGTTAAGACTAGATTTGGTTTGTTACATGGATCGAACTATCTTAACAATTATAGTGAGTTGAAATCTTCAAAATTATTTTTAAGTACAAGGTTTAATAAAAATCAAAAGAGCATTTTAAATTTGATGTATATTAGAAAATATTAGTTGAAAACATCATTAATATTGTATTATCAAAATCCTTAAGAAAATTTTTATAAGAGTTCAAAATATTAAAAAAATGATAAAGGAATTTTATGTAATTGAAAACCCAACTTGTCTTAAGAAAACATCATATAATCATAAGCCCATATTTAAATGTCCAAAATATAGTTTAAAACCAACCACACATAAAAATCCATGAAAAATTAATAGAGGCCCTTATTACATCAACCCAAAATAGTAATTTATAAAAAGTACTTATTAAAAGTTCAAGTTTAATAAACCCATGTTTTGCAAGATGGCCTCCACGAAGTCATCCTCGCCCAAGTCCACGTCAACTTCCATTACGAGATGAAGAAAAATTTGAGGAGTGAGTTACTTAGAACTCGGTGTATAACTCACTTTCTTTATCCATCGGGCCGATTATCAAGTTATAGAATTGGGCTTGAGCCCATTAGCGTAATTAATAATAATGATATGCATGCAAAATGAATTTTCCTCCCAAACCTAATTTCCATCCGCTACACACCCCCGTACCAACCATCACACCTGTGGGGATCAAGTCAACCCACCCCTCCATCACACCAATCGTAGGCATTAAGCCATGTTATATTTGTGGCAGAGCCACTGAACTAGATTGTGACAAAGTCACCGAACTAGAGGCATTGAGCCAATTATTAATATTTGTGGCAGAGCCACCAAACTAGAGGCAAATAGCCATAATTTTGTGGCAGAGCCACCGAACTAGATTTTGGCAACAGGCCTTCTTCTCTTCATCATTTTCCCAACCCATGCAATATGTATGCAAAGTAATCTATGATCATACAATGATTTAATTAAAAGGCCCATTAACAAGAGTCAATATTTCCAATTTTTTTATTAAGGCCCAAAAATAACATTTGGCCCAATTAACTATTTAACATCTTAGGCCCAAATTTACGATCTAGCAAGAGTTCGGCCCATTTATCGATCTAACAGGGATTTCAGCCCGTTTAACAATTTAACAGAGATTATGGCCCATTTACGATCTAGCAGAGATTTCGGCCCAATTATCGATCTAGCAGAGATTTCGGCCCAATTTTGATCTAGCAGAGATTTCAGCCCAATTATCGATCTAGCAGAGATTTCGGCCCATTTATTATTTATCAGGGATTTCGGCCCATTTTATTAACAAGCAATATTTTTCAGCCCATCTACTAATTATCAAACTTATCGGCCACTTTACGAAGACATGAAAATTTATATTTTACCATCTAACTCATCGAGGGCTTTTTCGTATTTTCACCAAATACCAGTTATTACGTTTTATACCGATCTAGTCGTTTTTACGATTTTACTCCATACGACAATTATTGTCCAACCCGAGAAAAAAATGTGAAGTTACACACCTTGATATCGAGAGTACTAATCCTTCTCGCTCCTCAACACCTAAAACATATTACGATCCGTTAGAACACTAACATGTATAAAAATACACTATCGATAATCGATCCAAATCCTTACCCTCTTGGTTTTGAATCACTTCAATTTTTGGTTTCTCCTCGTTTATCGATTTGTTATTCGCTGAAAATCCACTAACGTACAAAGGCTCGAAAGTTCGTACTACTTCAAATAATTGACTTCCTTGGTAGATAATCCGTAAACCGGTGGAAAATCACGGACTATCAAACCACCCTTCGCTTATACTTAGGGAAATAGTGGATCCGCCTTCTTACGAAGACTAAACACCGCCTTTTCTTCCCTATTTTGAATGTCTTTATTAACAAAAGATCGTTAATCCTAATAATAGTATATCAAAAATAATAAAGATCTTAAAGGCGAGATTTTCTTACCACAAGGATTCTTGCTTCTCAAAAGAGAGTCGACTAAAAACGTTTCCTCAACACCTTAAATAGATCCCAATGCTCCAAGATACACACGAACACTCGAGTTTCGATCTTCCGTTATCGCACTAAAGTATAATAAAGAGAAATGTTAATAAAATGGACGATTATATCGATCCAAGAAATCCTTCTTACCTCCATCCATATTCGCCAAAACCACTATTAACTAACATGAACTAAAAGAACTCTTACCTATTCTCCACGGTTGAAAAGAGATGATTGAGAAAGATGCTTATGAATAGAGAGAGATTGCTATGAAAACCAAAGAGAAGAGAAAAAATGGTTTGGCAAGGCACACTAACATTCACCATGAGAGATTTTTATGGAGATAGTATGATTGAAAAGAAAATTAAAAGATGAGTGAAAGGGATGATGATGAGGATTCGGTTTTCAAAAGAAGAAAAGAGAAAATAAGAGATGTGTTAAGAGCAAGGTACATTCGGCAATGGAGGAAGGAAGAAAAGAATGACCTTTGGTGTTGGTAATTTCGGCAAAATGAAAAGGCACACAAAATAATACTAATGTGATAGCAAAATGACCAAATGGTCAAAAGAATTTTGGCATACAAAAGCTCAATTTCGCCAAAGAGAAGGTTGAGAAAAAAAGAAAACAAAGCTTGCACAAAATGCTAGGAATGACCAAAACAAAATTCCTACCTAGCCAAGCTACTAGCAAAAATGGGCCAACCTCCCTAGCCATATTGTCAGTCCAAATTCATTGGTCAAATGACCATGAATTTGTTTCCAAAACATTTTCCTTGATACTTGCCTCATGTCCCCATATCTTTCCAAAGTTCTTTGATTCCATACCATAAGTTAAAAATTACCTTTTTCCTTTAGTCTTACTTACCAAATATGAAACAATACAACTCATCCATCCTTATCCCCTTGCCGACACATGCATAGATTAAAGCCAAAAATAAAATTTCTAGATGCTAACCAAGGAATTCGAACCACTCCCCTCATGCCATAACTCATGCGCCATCACCACCTCACCATTTACTCATCTTATGCTACACTTTGACATTTATTTTTACTTAAGTATTAATGTCACTTGATCCACTTCATTAATTTCTCAAAATTAAAAATTTATCCACTCCCGAAAAATTCTATACTCTTCTTGGGACTATAATAAACACGAAAAGAAGTAAGAAAATTTTCCTTCATAATCTAAGCACCAAAACATGCAATAAAATAAACACTCAAGTTTTAGGGTGTTACACAAAATGCCAAGACCAAAGACGACCTAAAGATTTTTAGGGTTTGAAACCTAGCAGAGGACCCTTGTCTTGCCAACAACACCCTAACATTGCACCTCTCGCTCCCCGAGCATTGTGCCTCTCCACGTCGCCGTACTGCGAAAAAAGGGAGAGCGAGAGACAACAAAATGAAGACGAGAGTTTTAGCTTTTTGGGGATCGTTCGAAAAGGCTATAAAAGCCTTTGAAACTCGTGTAAAAGGGGGGTCGATTTTTGAGAGAACGAGAGAGCAATCCGAAAGCATAAAAGATATATTTTTACAGAAAAACACAAGGAGCAATATTACTTTTTTTCGAATACAGAATACAAATTGGCAAAGGTTTATTGTTTTTCTTTTTCTTTTCTTTTCTTTTTTCCATATATAAAGATTCTTGTATTGTATTTTGTTTTTTTTACTATAAATATATATATATATATGTAAAATACACTTACAAGGAGAAAAGGGGATTTTTTTTTTTTTTACCTTCGGGGATTCCGGCCACCGTGTACGGTGGCCGGCGATGACGGCGCCGAGTAGGAGGCCTGGCCGGATTAAGAGACATGCAAAGGAAAAGGGGAACCCTCCCTTTCTTTTTTTCCAAAACAAATTTCAACTGGAAATTTTTAAAAAAAATCAGCTTTTATACTATTACCAAACGACGCCGTTTTGCAATTAGGGATCAGGGGCCAAAACGATGTTATTTTGGGCTTCTGACTCACGACCCGACCCGTCATTTTGCAATGGGATCACATTGGACCTCCCTTTCATCGACTTAGATTTTGTTTGTTGTTTTCCTCCCTATTAAAAAATAAAAGAAAAGGGACTGTTGGCTGGGGTTCAAAGCAAAGGGATTTTCTTTGTCTTTACATTGGGCTGAATACTGTAAAAAGGAAAGGTTTTTTATATTATTGTTGGTTTGATGATTGAGTTTGAAATTTGTTTGGATCCAATTGTCTTTACTTGACACTTTCCACACGGAATAGAAAAATGTGTTTGAACCAAAAAGAAAGGAAAAAGACAAAGCTAATTAAGGGGCGTGCTTCTTCACTTGGCTTTTCTAATTAAAGTAGCCTCCACTCCTTGGACAAAGCAACAAATTCTGCCCTCACCGTCAACGATTCTTCCTGGAAAACACAATCATTTTTATTTGTCACCAAACTTCCACCACCACCCCTTTTCATACCTATTATTATGGAGATTCGTTTTGAAGAAAAAAAAGGTACGACGTGTACATAGAAATTGCTTAGAAACCTCTGTCCGCTTTCCCTTTCTTGATGCTCCTATACTTGATCTGTTTCTAGTTTCTTTCTGCATATTGAGCCACCTTATTTTCTGGTTTTCCCAAACTAGATTGTCACATCTTTTTTCCTTCTCAGACTTTCTCATGTCCTCGTTACTTTCAACTTCCTTGTGTGTTCCTAGACAAAAAGAATATGACGTATTCTTGAGTTTTAGAGGTGAAGATACTCGTCATAACTTCACAGACCATCTCTATGATGCTTTGAGAAGGAGCGGAATCGTCACTTTCAGGGATGATCCAAAGCTGGAGGCCGGCGAAGAGATTGCACCTGAGCTCTTCAAAGCAATTCAACAATCATGGTGCTCAGTAATCGTTTTCTCGGAAAACTATGTCTTTTCAGGTTGGTGCTTGGAGGAACTTGCTGAGATTGTTAAGCAAAAGGAGGAGAATGGTCATAAAGTATTTCCAATTTTCTATGGTGTGGATCCATCTGATTTAAGAAAACAAAAAGAGAAAGTTGAAGCAGCTTTTGCTAAACATGAAGAGAGAAACAAGGCAGATGAAGCAAAGATCCAAAGGTGGAGAAATGCTTTAACTGAAGTGGCTAATATCAAGGGATGGCACTCAAATAATAGGTATTTTTTTTCTTCATTTTTTTTTTGATACATTTTTTTTTTTGAATTAGCTGTTTTTATATATATGGACAAAATTGGAAAATTGTTATTTTCTAGTGTTATAAGGCAAATAAGGCAATAACACCAGAAAAACTATAAACTCAAGTCCTCCAAGTGTATCCTAAATTTGTTCCATAGAGTACTATGCGTTTCACATCTTAATTTTTACCTACATCATGGAACTTCATTTCTATATCAATAATTTTCTTAATTAAAAATTAAATCTTTATATCTTTGTAGGCATGAATCAGAATTTATTGGAGACATTGTTAAAAAAATATCAGCAAAGTTATGTCAAATATATCGAATTGACCATGATGACTTAGTTGGAATCAGTCCAAGCTTGGACGAGTTGCATTCGGAAATTGAAATTGGGGAAGATGATATCCGTATCATAGGAATTTGTGGTATGGGTGGCATTGGCAAAACGACTCTTGCAAGAATTGTTTACAATCAAATGCTACCTCATTTTGAAGGTAGAAGCTTTCTTGCTGATGTTCGAGAAGTTTCAGAGAAATGTGGACTTGTTTCTTTACAGAAACAATTACTTTCCCAAATCTTGTTTGATGAAAGCTTCAATTTTTTCAATGTTGATGAAGGGAAAGCCATAATTTGCCACAGGTTGTCTCACAAAAGAGTTCTTGTTGTTCTTGATGATGTTGATAACCTACAGCACTTGAAATGCTTGGTTGGAAGGCGTAATTGGTTCGGTGTAGGGAGCAGAATCATTGTAACAACAAGAGATGAACATTTGCTCCGATCTTATCGAGTTGATAGTGTGTATAAGCCTACAACACTGAAAGCCAATGATGCACTTCATCTTTTCAATTTGAAAGCTTTCGGTTGCGAGACTGTGCCAAAAGAGGATTTCATTGAGCTAGCTAAACATGTTGTAGGCTATGCAGGTGGACTCCCCTTAGCTCTTGAAGTTTTGGGTTCTTTTTTGTGTGATAGAGATGCAAGGCAATGGACAAGCGCAATAGAAAGACTTGAAAGAGATTCTAACAAAGAAATTCTTGATAGACTTCAAATAAGTTTTGATGGATTGGAAGAAAGGGAGAAGAATATATTTCTAGATATAGCATGCTTCTTTAATGGGGAGGAGAAAGATTTTGTAATGAAAGTACTGGATGGTTGTGAATTTTTTTCAGATATTGGAATTGATGTTCTCATTAAAAAATCTCTACTAACCGTTAATAAATACAACGAATTGCGGATGCATGACTTGCTACAAGAAATGGGAAGAAAAATTGTTAGAGAAAATCATTGATGAACACGGAAAACGTTAGCATTGTGGGAGGAAAGAGACGTCTACCATGTGCTAACAACAAAAGCGTAAGTCATTCATACAAATTATATATATTCTTACTTTAGCTTAATTAATTCAAACAAAGCAGTATTAAGAGGTGACATTAATTAAATTTGGGATTCAACATAAAATTATAATTTTTTGTTAAAAATATATATTAAAATAAAAAGAGTACATTTATCCTGTATATTTCTAAAATATATCATTTAATTTTTTAATTATAAATATTAAAAAGACCTCCACGATATGCATAGAAAAGAAATGTTATTTCATTGAACTACTTTAGTTGAAAATTGTTTTATTTAGTTTGTTTTTGTTTATTAATTTCAACCAATAATAATAATGCTAAATTATCATAAATGTAAATTTCACTAATTTTTATTTTGTGCTTTATTTTTATTTTAGGCTACAAAAACGATTGAAGGCATAATTATAGACAATAAAGGTGAGAAAACATACACATATGTATCTATGTAAAATGTTGTTGTTGTTGTTGTTGGTTTTTTTTTTTTCTTTTTTAAATGATAATAAAAAAAGTGGTAAAAATCCTTCAATATAACATTTCAAAAAAATAAAGGAAAAAGAGTGGCATGTGTTATGAAAAATAATATAGTAGTTAAAGAGTACGTTTATTGTAATTGTGAAAGTTGGTTGTATATATTTTGGTGTAATCGTAATGTCATTGCATTCGCATGTATCTATTTTCTTGCATTTTCTCTTTAGTCAAACACTTCTTTTGTATGTATATCATGGTTTCCAGCGGTGTGAGTTTGTGAATATAAACTCCAATTTTTTCAAGCTACATTATTCAAATTTGAATGTAGGTGTTATATATACATGTGTTTGGTATGAGCATATTCATTTTCTTTTACATTTTCATTGTTTTTGAGATTCCTTGAAGGATCATATATTTATATCTGCGTTAGAATATTCGTCCTAACTTTTAGATACTAAATGTTTTGTATATGTATAATCTTATTCTTATTCTACCCAGGGAAATGGGTGAGACTCTCACTTTGAGCAAAGATGCCTTCTTGAAGATGAAAAGATTAAGATTACTCAAAATCCTTTGTCGGTCAAATTGTTGTGATTTGACATATCTCATCTAATGAGTTACGACTTTTAAATTGGATGGGATGTCCTTTAAGATCATTACCTTCAAGTTTCAAACCGAAAACCTTGTTATACTTCTCCTACCTTATAGCAGCATTGAACAACTATGGAAGGAAAACATAGTAAGAATTAACTCATTTGGTCATTGTTTTCTATTTTATTTTGAGAAGAAAGATGAATTTTTTATTAACATTGAAGAGTAGCAATAAAAATGAGCTTTCCTATGTTATTCTCTTTTTTATCACTAATTTATTATTGTATTCAACAGCCCCTGTATAAGTTGAAAGTGCTCAACCTCAAAGGGTCAGAAAACCTGATCAAGGCACCAGACTTCATAACTGCCCCAAATATTGAAATTTTGGTTTTGGAAGGATGTACTAGATTAGTATATGTGCATCCATCTGTTGGAGTTCTTACGAGGCTTAAGCTTTTGAATTTAAGTGGCTGCAAAAGTCTGAGGAGTTTTCCAACCAAAATTGGAATGGAATCTCTTGAAATGTTAATTCTTTCTGGTTGCTCCAATCTTAAAAGCTTTCCGGAGATTGATGGCAAAATGAAATGCCTGCTAGAGCTTTATTTAGATGGGTCGGGCATTAAAGAGCTACCTTCTTCAATCGGAAATCTCAGAAGACTTAAAATTTTGAATTTAAAAGACTGCAAAAGTCTTAGGAGTCTTCCAATCAAAATTGGAATGGAATCTCTTGAAATGTTAATTCTTTCAGGTTGCTCCAATCTTAAAAGCTTTCCGGAGATTGATGGCAAAATGGAATGCCTGCTAGTGCTTTATTTAGATGGGTCGGGAATTAAAGAGCTACCTTTTTCAATTGGAAATCTGAGCAGTCTTGTTTTGTTAAATTTGAAAGATTGCAGGAACCTTGTGGATCTCCCAGGGAGCATAGGTGGGTGTAGAAGTTTAAAATCTCTTAATCTTTCTGGTTGTTATAAAGTTGAATATTTGCCAGAGAATTTGCAGCAAATAGAATTCTTGGAGGAGCTTGACTTAAGTGAAACATCCATGACAAAACCACCACCCTTCATTTTTCAATTTAAAAATCTTAAAGTTCTGTCTTTTAATGGGTGCAAGGGATCTTCTTCCAAGTTACAAAAATATCTGCCTTCTCTGTTAAAGGTAATCCAAAGAGAAAGGACAAATTCCATGGCTCTGATGTTGCCTTCGTTGTTAGGTTTGAGTTCATTAGAAAAGCTGAATCTAAGTGACTGCAATCTTTGTGAAGGAGATATTCCTAGTGATATTTCTCGTCTATCCTCTTTGAAAGTACTTGATCTTGGTGGTAACAACTTCATCAGCATACCTTTGTGTCTTACTCAATTTTCCAAGCTTGATTTACTTAATTTGTTAGATTGCAAGGCGCTTAAATCGTTGCCTGAGCTTCCTACAAGTATAAGATACGTAAATATAAGGGGTTGTGCTTCTTTGGAAATAGTTGCAAATCCATCAAAAGCTTGCAATTCAAATTATCGGTCAAGTAATTTTTTTAGTAATTGGTCAGTGATAGCAGCTTTTAATTGCTTCAGATTGGCCGAGAACATCGATGCCCTAACTTTGCTGAAAAAAAATTTTAAGGTTGGTTTATATCTCTGTTTCTCTCAGTCTTATAATTATTCATGGTGTTAGTTACCAAACAACCAAAGTTTTATTTTGCAGGTATTTGGAATTTCAAGAAATTTGTTTGATATCATTATACCTGGAAGTGAAATCCCAGAATGGTTTAGTCAACAAAGTGGTGACTCTTCTATTAAGATAGATTTGCCTCTGGAAGTTCGGAATGATAGTCAATGGATGGGAGTTGCTTTGTGCTGCATTTTTGTCAGTAATGATGCTTCAAGGGAAGAGGAACTCATGTGTGGAGCTGTTATCCGTGGTAGATATTCTGGACAAGCCAATTGCACTCAATCTAATTTCCAGGGTAGAGATCGTCGAGGAGTCGGTTGTTGTGGCTGGATTGTAAAACCGCCCGTAACGAAGGACCACATTTTAATTCGTTTTTCTCGCGTGACATGTTGTATCCTCCAATTTCCTTGGAAGACAAATATGGTGAACGTGAAACCAAAAATTTATGGATAACAGATTGCTTAGATCAGGAATGCCATCAACTTGAGCTGTCTTTTGAAAGATGGAAAAGTGTTAAGGTGAAGAAGTGTGGTGTTAGAATAGTGTATGAGAGAGATTTGGAAGAGATGGAACAAATACAAGAGCTGCATAGTAGTCAGTGTTGTGCAAATTTTGATGATATCCAACAACACTTTGCTGATGATGGATCAATAGGTAACGGTTCCCAAATAAAGCGAAAACTTAAAATCTACGAGGAGATGGATGAAGGGCCGCAACCGAAACGAATGCAAAAAATTTTCAGTTCTATAATGGGCGGACTTGGGAAGAAGCACTAATTGTGGTAAACCAATTCATTGGCGTTGTCCTATTCATTCTTTTTTTTCTAATGACTTTTTCTTTTATTTACAGTTTTTTTTCATTTAATGTATTCATTTTCATATATTTACTCTACAGTAAATGAGATATAATCTTTATAATTAAGTTAAAATTCTAAACATATATTTAATGTATTCTATGCCTATCCCAAATTTGGATAACATTGTGTTTTTTATAACATTCAATATATTATTCATTTTATATAATTAGATTTTATGATCGCAGATTGAAGAAATATAACCGGCTGGAAATAAAATGTGGAGAAAGTTTTGATTGCTCCATGAAGAAACAACTAATAAGTAAGGTGCCAATCCTTTGTCAATGTTTAGGTTATGATCATCCTAATTGTCGTTTCATTTTGTTCAAATTGTTAGACTCCAAGTTATGTGTTAAATGTGATATATGTCCAGTTTAATCTTTTAAATTTATTTTTAAATATTTGAGTAAAAATTACATCTTTTACTTCTAAAAAATCCTATTTTTCTCCAAATCATTTGCTTCTTTTTGTTTTTGCCTAGCGGTAGTGTAGCCTCCGGGCTAACTTCTTCTTCTCATTCAGTCCATACATTCTCTCTTTTAATTTTATATATTTATTTTGTAGGTTTCTTTATTGTCTTTACAAGATGTGATGGATAGATGACGGTGCTCATCATTATTGAAACGCCATTGACCACCGATAGTTTCTTTTAGAAAGTGGGTTGCTCTTCATTAACTTCTTAATCTGTTTCTGTTTTGAAAGTTTCAGAATAATAAATGATTTCATGAGTCAACTTAGACTCGTGTTATCTTAAGTTTTATATATTTTTTGTTTGTTTTTCCATTGTTTAATAAGTCTTTCACTTTTAGAAGTTTTTATATACTCTTGTAATACATTTTTAGTCTTGCTTATGCATGTAATTTTAGTGTTGGTTTTGTCGTTGTTTCCTCTCCGGTCTAGTGGATGCTCGGTTTTTTGCCGATTTATGCCCCCGCTTTGGACCATTCGGGTTAATTTTCTTTTTGTATTAAGTGCTTGAATCAATCCGATATATTGTACTTGAGTTGTGATAGAGTGATTGTCAACGTGTCATAATGTTCTATTGATGCTAAAGTTAAAGTTTTTGTTATGTTGATGGAGCTTGTCCTTTAGTGTGTACAACGGATATTTGTTATTTTTTCCTTGAATCGTATAGTATTATTCATTGAATGAATTAATTAATTAATTAATTTCTCTTCAAAAATTGTTTTATATATTTAAAATATTAAATAAAATAATATAGACAAAATATCAATTTAGTCCTTAACAATTACATTTTGTTATCACTTTGCCTCTTAAATTTGACTCTCAACTTTTAAAAAAATTCAAATTTGACCATCAACTTTTTAATAAAGGTGAAATGATTTTTTTATGAGAATACTAACTAAAATATTAAAATTTTAAACACAACAACCTGCATGTGATTCATGTGTATACTACAAGTTTGGTAAAATAATTAAAATAAATAACTAAGATAATTAAAAAAAGAATAATAATTAAAATAAAATAATAAATCTACAATTAGCATAATAAGGAAGAAATTAAAAAAGATAGATAAAAAGATAGAACGTGATATGTAGAAGTCCTAATAAGCCTTAGAAACACGAAGAATCCACAATTTCCTTCAAACGACTCTAATTTCCCCTCCAAGAAAGAAAACTTGAAAATAAAAAATTTGAAAATGATCTCCACAATCTGAAAAGATTGAAGAGAAATTTTTGAAAAGAAAACTCAAAAAGAATTTATTAACTCAAAAGAGAAGTTGAATAATAATGAATGGAATTGTTTACATTGTATACAATGCAAATGCCTATAGATATGATAGCTAAATAAATCTAAATAAAACTCTTAAGTATGCTAAAACTCTAATTTAATCTAAATAAGAAATAGTTTCAAACAAAACTTTCTTATTAACTCCTAAATAACTTAAAATACTTCATAATTATAAAAAATTGCAATAAAATAATAATAAAATAATAAGAGCTGATAAATATAATATATAATAAAATTAAGTCTAAAACCCAAACCCAATATGATTCAAACTCAATTAAAAGCCTAAAACTCGTAATTATGTCACAATCCCGTTCAGAAATCCTGCTCGTACAGTCTTCACTAAAATAGTCATAAATTGAGCTCCGGAGCTCAAAATCGAGTAATTCAAAATGCGTTTCAAAGCTAAGAGATAGATCTTTAAACTCCATGAGACATATCAACTAAAAAATGCCAAGATCCCATCCAAAAAGTCATCGCAACTCTGCTGATTTTTCAAGTTTAAAAATTGGCAGCTTTGGTGAATTTCACCCCATCCGTGCATATATCATACATCTTCCCAGATATTGAACAAAGCCCTCCACAGAAACGATCAATTAGAAAAATGTATAGAAGAAGACCATTTAGTTATTACCCTATACTTGTTTCGAAGGACTTTTAACCCGTAGCACATCCATGTTAGAAACGACATATTAGAAGTTACTTTAAGCATGAAGGCTTTATTGTGGTCTCGTACTTCCCTCAACCCAAGTCCACCATTCTTCAAAGGCATGCAATTGGTTTTTGGTTACCAAATGTTGACCCCAAATGAATCCTTGAACCATCTTCTCAATTTTGTTGCACTTGTCTTGGTAATCATCTTAAGCAAGACCATATGGAGATTGATCGATTCATAATGAGATAGTGTTAATACTCTAACGTCATGTTTTTATGTGCTAATTACATATTTATTTTGAGTATGATTCTATTAAATTGGGCTATTTATGGTCTTTTATCTTATAGGGACTAAATTGGAGGCAAAAGCAAAATTAAGAGTCAAAAACGTGAATTTAGAAATAAAATGTGCCAATGCGCTACACAGGGAAAAGTTGGTGCCAAAAGTGCAAGCATGGAGGACACAAGGGTTGAAATGAAAAAGAAAGAGTTTTTATTCTATTAGACTCTATTTTGATAATATTAGGATAATTAATATTAAGATAATTATTAAGGATTATTTTATTTAGGATTTATTTTATTTATCTTTAATTATTTGTAATTATATTTAGGAATTTAAGTAGGACTAGTCTATTTATCCTAGTACTATAAATAGGGGGAGAGATGACTCAAATGAAGGTTGATCTTTTATGTAAACTCTCTTCCCAAAAGCCTTTTGTTCTTTCCATATTTCTTTTAATAAAATCTCCATTTATATATTTATTTTCTTTTCTACCACGACCATGAGCCACTAAAATCCATCTAGCCAAAGGTTGTCGAAAATCTCCAAAAAGGGTTCTTGAGGTTTAGAATCCGTACTTAGCCTTCTTAATAGGGTGTTCATCGTTTCTCGCATTACAAGGTGACGCTTAGTCCCACGCCCCTTAAGAAGTGATCTTTTCAACGTGTGTAAGGAACAACCGCTTTGTATATTTTGAGAAGGTTGCACAGTCGGTTCGTTAGCTTACTGCGTCAGAGGTTGGCGAGCCCAAGAGACAAAATGGCGTGGGATTTGCCATTGAGAAACGTTGATCTAGCATAGATGATCTGACAAGAGTGATTGTTGGCTAGAGTCAGGTTCCACCAAATTGAAGTCTAAATCCTTGGAGCTAGTGGTCGTAGGCGTCCTCTTCCACTATAACTGGCTTACTCGGGCTGAGAAGGATCATCTAAAAATCAAGGATTGAACCTAAGGCGGATCGAGGTAACTGGGGGCTGGAATCTCTCCACATAAGAAACTTTCTCTAAACTCTTTTTTTTTTTTTTTAATTTTCCTCATTACATCAACCCAAAATAGTAATTTATAAAAAGTACTTATTAAAAAGTTCGAAGTTTAATAAACCCATGTTTTGCAGTATGGCCTCCACGAAGTCATCCTCGGCCCAAGTCCACGTCAACTTCCATTACCTGAGATGAAGAAAAATTTGAGGGAGTGAGTTACTTAGAACTCAGTGTATAACTCACTTTCTTTATCCACTGGGCCAGATTATCAAGTTATAGAATTGGGCTTGAGCCCATTAGCGAATTAACAATAATGATATGCATGCAAAATGAATTTTCCTCCCAAACCTAATTTCCATCCGCTACACACCCCGCACCAACCATCACACTGTGGGGATCAAGTCAACCCACCCTCCATCACACCAATCGTAGGCATTAAGCCATGTTATATTTGTGGCGAGCCATCGAACTAGATGTGACAAAGTCACCGAACTAGAGGCATTGAGCCAATTATTAATATTTGTGGCGAGCCACCAAACTAGAGGCAAATAGCCATAATTTTGTGGCGAGCCACCGAACTAGATTTTGGCAATGGCCTTCTTCTCTTCATCATTTTCCCAACCCATGCAATATGTATGCAAAGTAATCTATGATCATACAATGATTTAATTAAAAGGCCCATTAACAAGAGTCAATATTTCCAATTTTTTTATTAAGGCCCAAAAATAACATTTGGCCCAATTAACTATTTAACATCTTAGGCCCAAATTTACGATCTAGCAAGAGTTCGGCCCATTTATCGATCTAACAGGATTTCATTGGTTTAACAATTTAACTGAGATTATGGCCCATTTACGATCTAGCAGAGATTTCGGCCCAATTATCGATCTAGCAGAGATTTCGGCCCAATTTTGATCTAGCAGAGATTTCAGCCCAATTATCGATCTAGCAGAGATTTCGGCCCATTTATTATTTATCAGGGATTTCGGCCCATTTTATTAACAAGCAATATTTTTCGGCCCATCTACTAATTATCAAACTTATCGGCCACTTTACGAAGACATGAAAATTTATATTTTACCATCTAACTCATCGAGGGCTTTTTCAGTATTTTCACCAAATACCGCTTATTACGTTTTATACCGATCTAGTCGTTTTACGATTTTACTCCATCGACAATTATTGTCCAACCCGAAAAAAATGTGAAGTTACACACCTTGATATCGAGAGTACTAATCCTTCTCGCTCCTCAACACCTAAAACATATTACGATCCGTTAGAACACTAACATGTATAAAAATACACTATCGATAATCGATCCAAATCCTTACCCTCTTGGTTTTGAATCACTTCAATTTTTGGTTTCTCCTCGTTTATCGATTTGTTATTCGCTGAAAATCCACTAACGTACAAAGGCTCGAAAGTTCGTACTACTTCAAATAATTGACTTCCTTCGGTAGATAGTCCGCAACCCGGTGGAAAATCCTGGACTACCGAAACCACCCTTCGTTTATACTTAGGGGAAATAGTGGATCCGCCCTTCTTACGAAGACTAAACACCGCCCTTTTCTTCCCTATTTTGAATGTCTTTATTAACAAAAGATCGTTAATCCTAATAATAGTATATCGAAAAATAATAAAGATCTTAAAGGCGAGATTTTCTTACCACAAGGATTCTTGCTTCTCAAAAAGAGAGTCGACTAAAAACGTTTCCCTCAACACCTTAAATAGATCCCAATGCTCCAAGATACACACGAACACTCGAGTTTCGATCTTCCGTTATCGCACTAAAGTATAATAAAGAGAAATGTTAATAAAATGGACGATTATATCGATCCAAGAAATCCTTCTTACCTCCATCCATATTCGGCCAAAAACCACTATTAACTAACATGAACTAAAAGAACTCTTACCTATTCTCCACGGTTGAAAAGAGATGATTGAGAAAGATGCTTATGAATAGAGAGAGATTCGGCTATGAAAACCAAAGAGAAGAGAAAAAAATGGTTTGGCAAGGCACACTAACATTCAGCCATGAGAGATTTTTATGGAGATAGTATGATTGAAAAGAAAATTAAAAGATGAGTGAAAGGGATGATGATGAGGATTCGGTTTTCAAAAGAAGAAAAGAGAAAATAAGAGATGTGTTAAGAGCAAGGTACATTCGGCAATGGAGGAAGGAAGAAAAGAATGACCTTTGGTGTTGGTAATTTCGGCAAAATGAAAAGGCACACAAAATAATACTAATGTGATAGCAAAATGACCAAATGGTCAAAAGAATTTTGGCATACAAAAAGCTCAATTTCGGCCAAAGAGAAGGTTGAGAGAAAAAAAAAGAAAACAAAGCTTGCACAAAATGCTAGGAATGACCAAAACAAAATTCCTACCCTAGCCAAGCTACTAGCAAAAATGGGCCAACCTCCCCCTAGCCATATTGCCGTCCAAATTCATTGGTCAAATGACCATGAATTTGTTTCCAAAACATTTTCCTTGATACTTGCCTCATGTCCCCATATCTTTCCAAAGTTCTTTGATTCCATACCATAAGTTAAAAATTACCTTTTTCCTTTAGTCTTACTTACCAAATATGAAACAATACAACTCATCCATCCTTATCCCCTTGCCGACACATGCATAGATTAAAGCCAAAAATAAAATTTCTAGATGCTAACCAAGGAATTCGAACCACTCCCTCATGCCATAACTCATGCGCCATCACCACCTCACCATTTACTCATCTTATGCTACACTTTGACATTTATTTTTACTTAAGTATTAATGTCACTTGATCCACTTCATTAATTTCTCAAAATTAAAAATTTATCCACTCCCGAAAAATTCTATACTCTTCTTCAGGACTATAATAAACACGAAAAGAAGTAAGAAAATTTTCCTTCATAATCTAAGCACCAAAAACATGCAATAAAATAAACACTCAAGTTTTAGGGTGTTACACAAAATGCCAAGACCAGCACGACCTAAAGATTTTTAGGGTTTCAGAAACCCTAGCAGAGGACCCTTGTGCTGCCAACAACACCCCAACGCTGCACCTCTCGCTCCCCCGAGCATTGTGCCTCTCCACGTCGCCGTACCTGCGAAAAAAGGGGAGAGCAGTAGACAACAAACAGAAGACGAGAGTTTTAGCTTTTTGGGGATCGTTCGAAAAGGCTATAAAAGCCTTTGAAACTGGTGTAAAAGGGGGGTCGATTTTTGAGAGAACGAGAGAGCAATCCGAAAGCATAAAAGATATATTTTTACAGAAAAACACAAGGAGCAATATTACTTTTTTGAATCTGAATACAAATTGGCAAAGGTTTATTGTTTTCTTTTCTTTTCTTTTCTTTTTCCATATATAAAGATTCTTGTATTGTATTTTGTTTTTTACTATAAATATATATATATATATATATATATAAAATACACTTACAAGGAGAAAAGGATTTTTTTCTTTACCTTGGGATTCTACCACGTGTACGGTGGCCGTGATGACAGCGCCGAGTAGGAGGCTGGCCGGATTAAGAGACATGCAAAGGAAAGGGAACCTCCTTTTTTTTTCCAAAACAAATTTCAACTGGAAATTTTTAAAAAAAATCAGCTTTTATACTATTACCAAACGACTGCTTTTGCAATTAGGGATCGAGGCCAAACGATGTTATTTTGGGCTTCGACTCACGACCGACCGTCATTTTGCAATGGGATCACATTGGACCTCCCTTTCATCGACTTAGATTTTGTTTGTTGTTTTCCTCCTATTAAAAATAAAAGAAAAGGACTGTTGGCTGGGGTTCAAAGCAAAGGGATTTTCTTTGTCTTTACATTGGGCTGAATACTGTAAAAGGAAAGGTTTTTATATTATTGTTGGTTTGATGATTGAGTTTGAAATTTGTTTGGATCCAATTGTCTTTACTTGACACTTTCCACACGGAATAGAAAATGTGTTTGAACCAAAAGAAAGGAAAAGACAAAGCTAATTAAGGGCGTGCTTCTTCACTTGGCTTTTCTAATTAAAGTAGCCTCCACTCCTTGGACAAAGCAACAAATTCTGCCCTCACCGTCAACGATTCTTCCTGGAAAACACAATCATTTTATTTGTCACCAAACTTCCACCACCACCCCTTTTCATACCTATTATTATGGAGATTCGTTTTGAAGAAAAAAAGGTACGACGTGTACATAGAAATTGCTTAGAAACCTCTGTCCGCTTTCCTTTCTTGATGCTCCTATACTTGATCTGTTTCTAGTTTCTTTCTGCATATTGAGCCACCTTATTTTCTGGTTTTCCCAAACTAGATTGTCACATCTTTTTCCTTCTCAGACTTTCTCATGTCCTCGTTACTTTCAACTTCCTTGTGTGTTCCTAGACAAAAAGAATATGACGTATTCTTGAGTTTTAGAGGTGAAGATACTCGTCATAACTTCACAGACCATCTCTATGATGCTTTGAGAAGGAGCGGAATCGTCACTTTCAGGGATGATCCAAAGCTGGAGGCCGGCGAAGAGATTGCACCTGAGCTCTTCAAAGCAATTCAACAATCATGGTGCTCAGTAATCGTTTTCTCGGAAAACTATGTCTTTTCAGGTTGGTGCTTGGAGGAACTTGCTGAGATTGTTAAGCAAAAGGAGGAGAATGGTCATAAAGTATTTCCAATTTTCTATGGTGTGGATCCATCTGATTTAAGAAAACAAAAAGAGAAAGTTGAAGCAGCTTTTGCTAAACATGAAGAGAGAAACAAGGCAGCTGAAGCAAAGATCCAAAGGTGGAGAAATGCTTTAACTGAAGTGGCTAATATCAAGGGATGGCACTCAAATAATAGGTATTTTTTTTCTTCATTTTTTTTTTGATACAATTTTTTTTTTTTTTGAATTAGCTGTTTTTTATATATATGGACAAAATTGGAAAATTGTTATTTTCTAGTGTTATAAGGCAAATAAGGCAATAACACCAGAAAAACTATAAACTCAAGTCCTCCAAGTGTATCCTAAATTTGTTCCATAGAGTACTATGCGTTTCACATCTTAATTTTACCTACATCATGGAACTTCATTTCTATATCAATAATTTTCTTAATTAAAAATTAAATCTTTATATCTTTGTAGGCATGAATCAGAATTTATTGGAGACATTGTTAAAAAAATATCAGCAAAGTTATGTCAAATATATCGAATTGACCATGATGACTTAGTTGGAATCAGTCCAAGCTTGGACGAGTTGCATTCGGAAATTGAAATTGGGGAAGATGATATCCGTATCATAGGAATTTGTGGTATGGGTGGCATTGGCAAAACGACTCTTGCAAGAATTGTTTACAATCAAATGCTACCTCATTTTGAAGGTAGAAGCTTTCTTGCTGATGTTCGAGAAGTTTCAGAGAATGTGGACTTGTTTCTTTCTGAAACAATTACTTTCCCAAATCTTGTTTGATGAAAGCTTCAATTTTTTCAATGTTGATGAAGGGAAAGCCATAATTTGCCACAGGTTGTCTCACAAAAGAGTTCTTGTTGTTCTTGATGATGTTGATAACCTACAGCACTTGAAATGCTTGGTTGGAAGGCGAAATTGGTTCGGTGTAGGGAGCAGAATCATTGTAACAACAAGAGATGAACATTTGCTCGATCTTATCGAGTTGATAGTGTGTATAAGCCTACAACACTGAAAGCCAATGATGCACTTCATCTTTTCAATTTGAAAGCTTTCGGTTGCTAGACTGTGCCAAAAGAGGATTTCATTGAGCTAGCTAAACATGTTGTAGGCTATGCAGGTGGACTCCCCTTAGCTCTTGAAGTTTTGGGTTCTTTTTTGTGTGATAGAGATGCAAGGCAATGGACAAGCGCAATAGAAAGACTTGAAAGAGATTCTAACAAAGAAATTCTTGATAGACTTCAAATAAGTTTTGATGGATTGGAAGAAAGGAGAAGAATATATTTCTAGATATAGCATGCTTCTTTAATGGGAGGAGAAAGATTTTGTAATGAAAGTCTTGGATGGTTGTGAATTTTTTCAGATATTGGAATTGATGTTCTCATTAAAAATCTCTACTAACCGTTAATAAATACAACAATTGCGGATGCATGACTTGCTACAAGAAATGGGAAGAAAAATTGTTAGAGAAAATCATTGATGAACACGGAAAACGCGTTGCATTGTGGGAGGAAAGAGACGTCTACCATGTGCTAACAACAAAAACTGTAAGTCATTCATACAAATTATATATATTCTTACTTTAGCTTAATTAATTCAAACAAACAGTATTAAGAGGTGACATTAATTAAATTTGGGATTCAACGTAAAATTATAATTTTTTGTTAAAAATATATATTAAAATAAAAAGAGTACATTTATCCTGTATATTTCTAAAATATATCATTTAATTTTTTAATTATAAATATTAAAAAGACCTCCACGATATGCATAGAAAAGAAATGTTATTTCATTGAACTACTTTAGTTGAAAATTGTTTTATTTAGTTTGTTTTTGTTTATTAATTTCAACCAATAATAATAATGCTAAATTATCATAAATGTAAATTTCACTAATTTTTATTTTGTGCTTTATTTTTTATTTTTAGGCTACAAAAACGATTGAAGGCATAATTATAGACAATAAAAGGTGAGAAAACATACACATATGTATCTATGTAAAATGTTGTTGTTGTTGTTGTTGGTTTTTTTTTTTCTTTTTTAAATGATAATAAAAAAAGTGGTAAAAATCCTTCAATATAACATTTCAAAAAATAAAGGAAAAAGAGTGGCATGTGTTATGAAAAATAATATAGTAGTTAAAGAGTACGTTTATTGTAATTGTGAAAGTTGGTTGTATATATTTTGGTGTAATCGTAATGTCATTGCATTCGCATGTATCTATTTTCTTGCATTTTCTCTTTAGTCAAACACTTCTTTTGTATGTATATCATGGTTTCAGCGGTGTGAGTTTGTGAATATAAACTCCAATTTTTCAAGCTACATTATTCAAATTTGAATGTAGGTGTTATATATACATGTGTTTGGTATGAGCATATTCATTTTCTTTTACATTTTCATTGTTTTTGAGATTCCTTGAAGGATCATATATTTATATCTGCGTTAGAATATTCGCCCTAACTTTTAGATACTAAATGTTTTGTATATGTATAATCTTATTCTTATTCTACCCAGGAAATGGGTGAGACTCTCACTTTGAGCAAAGATGCCTTCTTGAAGATGAAAAGATTAAGATTACTCAAAATCCTTTGTCGGTCAAATTGTTGTGATTTGACATATCTGTCTAATGAGTTACGACTTTTAAATTGGATGGGATGTCCTTTAAGATCATTACCTTCAAGTTTCAAACCGGAAAACCTTGTTATACTTCTCCTACCTTATAGCAGCATTGAACAACTATGGAAGGAAAACATAGTAAGAATTAACTCATTTGGTCATTGTTTTCTATTTTATTTTGAGAAGAAAGATGAATTTTTTATTAACATTGAAGAGTAGCAATAAAAATGAGCTTTCCTATGTTATTCTCTTTTTTATCACTAATTTATTATTGTATTCAACAGCCCCTGTATAAGTTGAAAGTGCTCAACCTCAAAGGGTCAGAAAACCTGATCAAGGCACCAGACTTCATAACTGCCCCAAATATTGAAATTTTGGTTTTGGAAGGATGTACTAGATTAGTATATGTGCATCCATCTGTTGGAGTTCTTACGAGGCTTAAGCTTTTGAATTTAAGTGGCTGCAAAAGTCTGAGGAGTTTTCCAACCAAAATTGGAATGGAATCTCTTGAAATGTTAATTCTTTCTGGTTGCTCCAATCTTAAAAGCTTTCCGGAGATTGATGGCAAAATGAAATGCCTGCTAGAGCTTTATTTAGATGGGTCGGGCATTAAAGAGCTACCTTCTTCAATCGGAAATCTCAGAAGACTTAAAATTTTGAATTTAAAAGACTGCAAAAGTCTTAGGAGTCTTCCAATCAAAATTGGAATGGAATCTCTTGAAATGTTAATTCTTTCAGGTTGCTCCAATCTTAAAAGCTTTCCGGAGATTGATGGCAAAATGGAATGCCTGCTAGTGCTTTATTTAGATGGGTCGGGAATTAAAGAGCTACCTTTTTCAATTGGAAATCTGAGCAGTCTTGTTTTGTTAAATTTGAAAGATTGCAGGAACCTTGTGGATCTCCCAGGGAGCATAGGTGGGTGTAGAAGTTTAAAATCTCTTAATCTTTCTGGTTGTTATAAAGTTGAATATTTGCCAGAGAATTTGCAGCAAATAGAATTCTTGGAGGAGCTTGACTTAAGTGAAACATCCATGACAAAACCACCACCCTTCATTTTTCAATTTAAAAATCTTAAAGTTCTGTCTTTTAATGGGTGCAAGGGATCTTCTTCCAAGTTACAAAAATATCTGCCTTCTCTGTTAAAGGTAATCCAAAGAGAAAGGACAAATTCCATGGCTCTGATGTTGCCTTCGTTGTTAGGTTTGAGTTCATTAGAAAAGCTGAATCTAAGTGACTGCAATCTTTGTGAAGGAGATATTCCTAGTGATATTTCTCGTCTATCCTCTTTGAAAGTACTTGATCTTGGTGGTAACAACTTCATCAGCATACCTTTGTGTCTTACTCAATTTTCCAAGCTTGATTTACTTAATTTGTTAGATTGCAAGGCGCTTAAATCGTTGCCTGAGCTTCCTACAAGTATAAGATACGTAAATATAAGGGGTTGTGCTTCTTTGGAAATAGTTGCAAATCCATCAAAAGCTTGCAATTCAAATTATCGGTCAAGTAATTTTTTTAGTAATTGGTCAGTGATAGCAGCTTTTAATTGCTTCAGATTGGCCGAGAACATCGATGCCCTAACTTTGCTGAAAAAAAATTTTAAGGTTGGTTTATATCTCTGTTTCTCTCAGTCTTATAATTATTCATGGTGTTAGTTACCAAACAACCAAAGTTTTATTTTGCAGGTATTTGGAATTTCAAGAAATTTGTTTGATATCATTATACCTGGAAGTGAAATCCCAGAATGGTTTAGTCAACAAAGTGGTGACTCTTCTATTAAGATAGATTTGCCTCTGGAAGTTCGGAATGATAGTCAATGGATGGGAGTTGCTTTGTGCTGCATTTTGTCAGTAATGATGCTTCAAGGGAAGAGGAACTCATGTGTGGAGCTGTTATCCGTGGTAGATATTCTGGACAAGCCAATTGCACTCAATCTAATTTCCAGGGTAGAGATCGTCGAGGAGTCGGTTGTTGTGGCTGGATTGTAAAACCGCCCGTAACGAAGGACCACATTTTAATTCGTTTTTTCTCGCGTGACATGTTGTATCCTCCAATTTCCTTGGAAGACAAATATGGTGAACGTGAAACCAAAAATTTATGGATAACAGATTGCTTAGATCAGGAATGCCATCAACTTGAGCTGTCTTTTGAAAGATGGAAAAGTGTTAAGGTGAAGAAGTGTGGTGTTAGAATAGTGTATGAGAGAGATTTGGAAGAGATGGAACAAATACAAGAGCTGCATAGTAGTCAGTGTTGTGCAAATTTTGATGATATCCAACAACACTTTGCTGATGATGGATCAATAGGTAACGGTTCCCAAATAAAGCGAAAACTTAAAATCTACGAGGAGATGGATGAAGGCCGCAACCGAAACGAATGCAAAAATTTTCAGTTCTATAATGGGCGGACTTGGGAAGAAGCACTAATTGTGGTAAACCAATTCATTGGCGTTGTCCTATTCATTCTTTTTTTTCTAATGACTTTTTCTTTTATTTACAGTTTTTTTTTTCATTTAATGTATTCATTTTTCATATATTTACTCTACAGTAAATGAGATATAATCTTTATAATTAAGTTAAAAATTCTAAACATATATTTAATGTATTCTATGCCTATCCCAAATTTGGATAACATTGTGTTTTTTTTATAACATTCAATATATTATTCATTTTTATATAATTAGATTTTATGATCGCAGATTGAAGAAATATAACCGGCTGGAAATAAAATGTGGAGAAAGTTTTGATTGCTCCATGAAGAAACAACTAATAAGTAAGGTGCCAATCCTTTGTCAATGTTTAGGTTATGATCATCCTAATTGTCGTTTCATTTTTGTTCGAAATTGTTAGACTCCAAGTTATGTGTTAAATGTGATATATGTCCAGTTTAATCTTTTAAATTTATTTTTAAATATTTGAGTAAAAAATTACATCTTTTTACTTCTAAAAAAATCCCTATTTTTTCTCCAAATCATTTGCTTCTTTTTGTTTTTGCCTAGCGGTAGTGTAGCCTCCGGGCTAACTTCTTCTTCTCATTCAGTCCATACATTCTCTCTTTTAATTTTATATATTTATTTTGTAGGTTTCTTTATTGTCTTTACAAGATGTGATGGATAGATGACGGTGCTCATCATTATTGAAACGCCATTGACCACCGATAGTTTCTTTTAGAAAGTGGGTTGCTCTTCATTAACTTCTTAACTGCTTCGCTTTTGAAAGTTTCGAATAATAAATGATTTCATGAGTCAACTTAGACTCGTGTTATCTTAAGTTTTATATATTTTTTGTTTGTTTTTCCATTGTTTAATAAGTCTTTCACTTTTAGAAGTTTTTATATACTCTTGTAATACATTTTTTAGTCTTGCTTATGCATGTAATTTTAGTGTTGGTTTTGTCGTTGTTTCCTCTCCAGTCTAGTGGATGCTCGGTTTTTTTGCCGATTTATGCCCGCCGCTTTGGACCATTCGGGGTTAATTTTCTTTTTGTATTAAGTGCTTGAATCAATCCTGATATATTGTACTTGAGTTGTGATAGAGCTGATTGTCAACGTGTCATAATGTTCTATTGATGCTAAAGTTAAAGTTTTTGTTATGTTGATGGAGCTTGTCCTTTAGTGTGTACAACGGATATTTGTTATTTTTTTCCTTGAATCGTATAGTATTATTCATTGAATGAATTAATTAATTAATTAATTTCTCTTCAAAAATTGTTTTATATATTTAAAATATTAAATAAAATAATATAGACAAAATATCAATTTAGTCCTTAACAATTACATTTTGTTATCACTTTGCCTCTTAAATTTGACTCTCAACTTTTAAAAAAATTCAAATTTGACCATCAACTTTTTAATAAAGGTGAAATGATTTTTTTATGAGAATACTAACTAAAATATTAAAATTTTAAACACAACAACCTGCATGTGATTCATGTGTATACTACAAGTTTGGTAAAATAATTAAAATAAATAACTAAGATAATTAAAAAAGAATAATAATTAAAATAAAATAATAAATCTACAATTAGCATAATAAGGAAGAAATTAAAAAGATAGATAAAAGATAGAACGTGATATGTAGAAGTCCTAATAAGCCTTAGAAACACGAAGAATCCACAATTTCCTTCAAACGACTCTAATTTCCCTCCAAGAAAGAAAACTTGAAAATAAAAATTTGAAAATGATCTCCACAATCTGAAAAGATTGAAGAGAAATTTTGAAAAGAAAACTCAAAAAGAATTTATTAACTCAAAGAGAAGTTGAATAATAATGAATGGAATTGTTTACATTGTATACAATGCAAATGCCTATAGATATGATAGCTAAATAAATCTAAATAAAACTCTTAAGTATGCTAAAACTCTAATTTAATCTAAATAAGAAATAGTTTCAAACAAAACTTTCTTATTAACTCCTAAATAACTTAAAATACTTCATAATTATAAAAAATTGCAATAAAATAATAATAAAATAATAAGAGCTGATAAATATAATATATAATAAAAATTAAGTCTAAAACCCAAACCCAATATGATTCAAACTCGAATTAAAAGCCTAAAACTCGTAATTATGTCACAATCCCGTTCAGAAATCCTGCTCGTACAGTCTTCACTAAAATAGTCATAAATTGAGCTCCGAGCTCAAAATCGAGTAATTCAAAATGCGTTTCAAAGCTAAGAGATAGATCTTTAAACTCCATGAGACATATCAACTAAAAATGCCAAGATCCCATCCAAAAGTCATCGCAACTCTGCTGATTTTTCAAGTTTAAAATTGGCAGCTTTGGTGAATTTCACCCCATCCGTGCATATATCATACATCTTCCGGATATTGAACAAAGCCCTCCACGAAGCGATCAATTAGAAAATGTATAGAAGAAGACCATTTAGTTATTACCCTATACTTGTTTCAAGGACTTTTAACCCGTAGCACATCCATGTTAGAAACGACATATTAGAAGTTACTTTAAGCATGAAGGCTTTATTGTGGTCTCGTACTTCCCTCAACCCAAGTCCACCATTCTTCAAAGGCATGCAATTGGTTTTGGTTACCAAATGTTGACCCCAAATGAATCCTTGAACCATCTTCTCAATTTTGTTGCACTTGTCTTGGTAATCATCTTAAGCAAGACCATATGGAGATTGATCGATTCATAATGAGATAGTGTTAATACTCTAACGTCATGTTTTTATGTGCTAATTACATATTTATTTTGAGTATGATTCTATTAAATTGGGCTATTTATGGTCTTTTATCTTATAGGGACTAAATTGGAGGCAAAAGCAAAATTAAGAGTCAAAAACGTGAATTTAGAAATAAAATGTGCCAATGCGCTACAGGGAAAAGTTGGTGCCAAAAGTGCAAGCATGGAGGACACAAGGGTTGAAATGAAAAGAAAGAGTTTTATTCTATTAGACTCTATTTTGATAATATTAGGATAATTAATATTAAGATAATTATTAAGGATTATTTTATTTAGGATTTATTTTATTTATCTTTAATTATTTGTAATTATATTTAGGAATTTAAGTAGGACTAGTCTATTTATCCTAGTACTATAAATAGGGGGAGAGATGACTCAAATGAAGGTTGATCTTTTTCTGTAAACTCTCTTCCCAAAAGCCTTTTGTTCTTTCCATATTTCTTTTTAATAAAATCTCCATTTATATATTTATTTTCTTTTCTACCACGACCATGAGCCACTAAAATCCATCTAGCCAAAGGTTGCCGAAAATCTCCAAAAAGGGTTCTTGAGGTTTAGAATCCGTACTTAGCCTTCTTAATAGGGTGTTCATCGTTTCTCCGCATTACAGGGCTGACGCTTCCGTCCACGTCCCTTAAGAAGTGATCTTTTCAACGTGTGTAAGGAACAACCGCTTTGTATATTTTGAGAAGGTTGCACAGTCGGTTCGTTAGCTTACTGCGTCAGAGGTTGGCGAGCCCAAGAGACAAAATGGCGTGGGATTTGCCATTGAGAAACGTTGATCTAGCATAGATGATCTGACAAGAGTGATTGTTGGCTAGAGTCAGGTTCCACCAAATTGAAGTCTAAATCTTTGGAGCTAGTGGTCGTAGGCGTCCTCTTCCACTATAACTGGCTTACTCGGGCTGAGAAGGATCATCTAAAAATCAAGGATTGAACCTAAGGCGGATCGAGGTAACTGGGGGCTGGAATCTCTCCACATAAGAAACTTTCTCTAAACTCTTTTTTTTTTTAATTTTCCTCATTTTAATTTTTGTAATTTATTCTCATAATTTTAATCCACTTTAAATTCTGTTTTTTATTTTTATTTTTCCCAGATCGAAACTATTAATTCTATTTTTTATTTTTTCCAGGAACGAAAGTTTTCTTGGTCAAGAAATTGTCCAGTATTTCGAGAAACAAGCATTCGTATAATCCAGTCCCTGAGGATTCAACCCTAATTTCCCTTTACTGTTATTCTTACTAATTTATAGGGAATAACATATATTTGGTGCTTTCAACGATGCATCATATAGCATTTCCGATCCTACCACCTTGGGCACCAATGCGGTAAGAGTTTGATCCAAATCCAAAGGAATTGGGTCACCTTTAAAGCATTTTGGAATCAAGCAACAAATTTGATCCTTAAACAAAACTCCATTGAGATTGACAAAAGCGAGCATGGAAATCATCAACATCAGGAGCCTTCAATTGGCGCCATATTAAACAAAGCTTTCCTTACCACTTTCTTTAAAAATCTATCATCTAAAGCCACAAGTTTCTCAACTCTCAAAGCAGGAAACCAATTGCGCAATGAAAACTCACATGGGTACGTTGCATCGACAATGTATATTGTGCTCCTACTGATATCGGAATAAAGGAGTGCAATCTATTGTTGCAGTCTAGTGACAAAATTTTGCATCTATAGACAGATTTTTAACTTATTAAACATCTTATATATATGCGAGCATGTAATATTTTAGTTTTTTAAGATAATATATTAATCGTTTAATTACTTTCCCATGATCCATACTCAAAATTTTCAAATTTCTATCCAACATCTTAACAATATATGTAATATTTTACACATATAAACCTGAACATACATTCGATTCCCATTGATAAAGCATAGTGATAGTTTTCCATTTCCTTAATCTTAAAATTAATCTTGAGATATTTATCAAGACTAAACTCGTCTCATTTAATGATATAATTATCACTTAATCTACAATCTCTAATATATTTTTAGTATAGAATGGAGCAAGAAGGAGAAAAACAGATCAAATTTCTAGGGAACAACGAAGAGTTTTCTAAGCAATTTCTCTATACATTTCCAACCATTTCCTTTCTTTCCAAATGAAAGGGGGTAGGTGTGGAAATTGGGGGATGATAGATGTTCTCTCCAGGAAGAATCCAAGAAAGAGTTGACAAAATGGAGCCTGCAATAATTTTAAGTAATAATTGAAGTGTTTGACGGTTTGTGTCTTACATACCTTTTTTTTTTTACACATTATAATATTTACTTTATAAATTATTAAGTATTAACTAATTGTGTTTTACATGCTTAACTAGTTATGTAACGTACATCTAATTATTTTTATTTCATTAATTATATTTATTTTATTAATTACTGTAATTAATTTTTATTTAAAGATATATGATTCTTTATTTTATGTAATGTAAAATAATTAAAATATTTTATTAGACTTAACACATAATTTGGTATATGAGTTTGATATTTTTTCCTTATGTGGTACCTAAGTTATATTTTGGTCCAACCTGATACTTGTATTTGACAAAAATTATATATTTTGGTACTCAAAATTAATGAAGTTAATTTTTTTGGTGATAATGAAGTCAATTATTTAGTGTTTAATTGGAGTTTTAGAGTTGATTTGATGAAAATATATAATTTAGTTAGTTATATATTTTATTAAAACAACTCTAAAACTTGAATTAAATCACATCCATTTGAATGTATTTGACAAATTAAATGTAAAAATAAAAAAAACACAATTAACACTAAATTTATTCTATTAACAAAATTATGAAAAATTTAAACCTAATAATATTAGCAATTAACTTTCATCAAATCAATCCTATAACCCAACTAAAAAGTTAATATCCTTACTTTTGGGTACCAAGATATATAACTTTTGTCAAATATAGGTAATAATTTAGACCACAAAAATAATACAGATACCATATTAAAAAAGTGTCAAACTCGGATACGAATTATATATTAAGCCATTTTATTACAAGTTATTATTTAATTATAAATATCAATATATTAAAATTACAAAACAAAAGTGTAATTCAAAGATGAATATAAAGTGCAATTCAATATTTATCGGACTTTATCTACTTAGAATATTTATTTAGGCCCTATTCGATAATCGGTTGAAAAAATCAACTAAAAGAATTAATGTTTCAATAATTTTATTTTTAAAAATATGTTTGATAAATCGTTAATAAAAATGACTTTGTAGAATTTTTTCATAAAGTATGTAAAAGATAATAAGTAAATAGGAATTTATTTATCGTTTAATAAAGAATATGTTTAATTATTTGTATTTTATTTTATTTCCTTTTAGACTATATTGCCATCACATTTACTCCCAATTTTTCTTAACTTTGTTCTTTTTTCAACAAAATTTTCGATGAAACGTGAGCCTTCATTTTTCTTTTCTTGGTATAATATTTATTTTTCATAATGTTAATTTATAATATTTTATTTATAAAGTATAATTTACTACAAATATTTCATATTTCTAGTAACATTATTTAAAATATGAATTTGTTTAAAATAATATGCAATGTCTAAAATTTAAGGAATTGTAACTCAATTAGTTTTTTATAATTTAATATTTATATTTATCAAGCAGTCTAATTATATTCAATACTTAATTTTAAGTAATATATCAAACATGTATTATAACTTAAATTCAACACTTAATTTTTTAGTTTATCAAATGGGGCTTTATTTTAAATATATTAGTAAAAATATTTTTTTGGTGGATTACAAAACAGGGCAAAGCCCAAACAAACCATCAAGTCATTTCACATATGGATCCTACTGCCCATTTCATTGTATTGCTACCATTTCACATATGTTGAAGAAATGTCTGAAGAAATCTGTGTTTTTTGAGAAGGACAAGCCAGAAGGTAAGGCTAAAAAACTTGGTTCGAGTGCAAGGGTGTCGAAGCCAAGGAGGCCAAAGTGAACGAAAAGAAACTAGCAGAGTGCTTCTTGTGCCATGGTCCGCATAGGTTATGGAAAAGTCTATAGAAGTTTGTCGTCAAAAGGGGCAATGGGTCAAACAAAGTTCCCAAGAAGCTTGGTTCGAGCGAGGGAAAAGTCAAAGCTAATAGGGAAAAGAGGAGCAAGAAGAAACGAGTGAAATGCTTCTTTTGCCGTGGTCCGCATGAGTTGCAGAACTGTTCAGAGCAATCCAAGTTAGCCATGGTCAAGAGAAAGGCAACGACGGAGCTTGTTGAATCATCAGAATGGGCTTCCACCTAAGGAAGAGGTGAGTTGTGCATCAGACTTAGAGGAAGAAGTAGCGATGCAAACATTAAAGCTAAGACCAATGAGGCTCAATTCTAGGAAAGCGATGAAGCTTGTTGAGTCGTTGACGAAGGTTCCATCCAAGGAAAAGGTGAGTTGTGCATCGGACTTAGAGGAAGAAGTAGCAATGCAAACTTTGAAGCTAGGATCAATGAGACTCATCTTTGTTGATTAATTGGAGGAGATACCACCTAAGGGAGAGGTGGGTTGTGCATTAAAGTTTGCAAAAGTGGTAATGCAAACTGGACATTTGACAAGAGTAAATACTACGAGTAAAGTACATTTCAAACACTTTAGTATTGTTTTGCATTCTAACTTGTTGGCTTGGTAAGAACGTAAGGGCCCTTTCAAATTTCTTAAGCGAAGAGGCCGAGGGTTTATGGGCATGTCAAAGTCTAGTTGTAAGAATCAAGAGGATTCCAATCGAAGCAAGTCAAAATGTGGGCAAGTGAGAGCGGTATAACCATGTGTTGATGTCTGTTTTACAGTCTAAGACTAATCTTATTCAGGTCGAATATGAGAATCAGATAAAGTTCTCACAACAATGACAACTCCAGGATCCAAATGCCTAGGGCAAAATACATCATCCAATCACTTGTTGGTATTTTAGAATTTATTTTAATCATAGCTAGGATTATATATTAAGTTTGTAGACATATCTACATGTTATGATTCAGCTTTCAAGCAATGGTGGAGTTAGAAATTTTTTTTGGAGAGGTCGGAAATAAATTGTATATTTTTACATTAGTAAAAATGTAAATTCATTATTTTAATAGCCTACATCTTTATAATTTTTAGGAGAATAAATCAATTTTTTATCATTTTTGAAGAGGCTAAAGTGTAATTTTATTATTATTAATTTAAAATTTAATAATTTATGAAGGATCTAAATGAAAATTTTTCCATTTTTGAGGGCTGTGCCTGCTAGCCCCTGGCTCCACCCCTGCTTTCAAGGAATCCGGGATTGTTTATTTTGCATGAAGCTACTCATCTCTATATCTATCTTATCTGTTAACAAATCTGACTAGAAATTTCATTGCTGCAGTGTTAGCAAAAGCTTGTGCATATGAATTTTCAACTTCAGCTACTAGGAACTCACTGACTTGCACAGTTTCTTCATTCTGAATTTCATAGTCCATCAATTACATTTATTGTCTATTAAAAAAATTAAGCTTCTCAATATCCTTTTCATCCACCACCTAACTATCTTCATCCCTTGCCCTTTCTTTTTAAGGGATATCCAAGAGGGATATTGTCAGGACTTAGCTGCGATTGGTCATGTTTGTTAGAAGGTAGGGTTTCAATGACTTAGTATCTGGGCTAAAACTCTCTTCTGAAGCTAGAGATGAAGAAGAAGGTTGAATACAAAACTGAACTTTTCTATTTCTGAATCTTGAATGAATATCTTGCTTTGTTCATTGTACATCTTGTATATATAGAAAGCTTGCATAACTGCTCTTTCAACAAATTGTTAGCTGTATCAACAGCTTCAGTTGCTAACTAACTAACTGCCTCACTTAACTATGTGAACTCTAACAATGTTCATCATTGAAACTCCTCATGCCTCTTAGCCGCTCCGGTGTTTCTTATTCTCATTTGCAGGATCATAAAACTCTTGTCCCTCCAGAACCCAAGTTGGGTTCATTACAGCTAAAGGAATAACATTCAAGTTTCAAAGGCTCCAACTGATCTGATACAACATTGTTGTAGTTATCCCTTTGCCTCATCTTCCATGCCATTGTCCACATTCATATCTTGAATGCTTTGTTCATCCATAATCTCCCTTCTACTATTTGGATGGAAATATGCCCTCTTGTGTGGAAAAAGGTTAAAATGTCCTTAGTAGAGAAGCTGTAATTGGGAGAAGTAATGGCCTGTCAGAATATGCGATGTTAAATAAAAGGATGAGTGGTCCAAAAAGACAAATGATGATTAGAGAAATTAGATGGGAAAAGCCACAAATTGGATGGATTAAACTTAACATAGACGAGATTGTGGCTGATGCAAATAGGTTGGGAACAGTAGGAGGAGTATTTCGGGATGCTCAAGGCGAATGGATTACCGGGTACTTTAGAGGCATTGGATATTCTTCGACTCTGCAAGTCCAGTTATGGGCAGTCGTTGATGGACTTGGTGTTGCATGGGAAAAGGGATTTTTGCAACTTCTTGTTGAGTTACATAGCGATGATGCTATTCATCTCATTAATTCAACTCAAGCAAAGGAAAGCAACCTAAGGTTGGTGCGTGTTGTAACCAGACTTAGGGGAACACTATGGCCAGTTGGGTTTCATTATGGATTGCGTGAAGTCAACAGTATAGTTGATAGTTTAACAAAGAAAGGGCTCAACTTCGTCGATGATTCGAATACTAGAAGATTTAGCAGACGAGCTAAGAGACAGTCTTGAATGGGATCACATTGGACCTTCCTTTCATCGATTTAGATTTTGTTTGTTGTTTTCCTTTCTATTAAAAAAAAAAAAAAAAAAAAAAGAGCAGAATGACTGTTGGCCGCGGTTCAAAGCAGGGGATTTTCTTTTTCTTTTGTTTTGGGCTGAGTACTGTAAAAAGAAAAGGGTTCTCGTATGGTTGGGCCCACTGGGCCTCTTTTTCCAGCTTGACGAGGCCGCAAAGAGCCCAAAATTTCCAATTGTAAAAAGATGTAATTACTCTGTCATCTTTATGTTGGTTTGATGATTGAGTTTGAAACTTGTTTGGATCCAATTGTCTTTAAGGTGATTGAAGGGCGTGCTTCTTCACTTGGCTTTTCTAATTAAAGTAGCTCCACTTTGTGGACAAAGCAATCAATTCTGCCCTCATCCTCAAGGATTCTTCCTAGAAAAGACCATCATTTTCATTTGTCGCCAAACTTCCACCGACCTTTTCATAGCTATTATTATGTAGACTTTTTGAAGGAAAAAAAAAAGGTAGGACATATATAGAGAAATTGCTTGGAAACCTGTGTCTGCTTTCCACCACTACACCTGTCTTGATGCTTCTATACTTGGTCTGTTTCTAGTTTCTTTTTGCATATTGAGCCACCTTATTTTCTGGTTTTCCCAAACTAGATTGTCATATCTTAATCCTTCTCATCCTTCCTCATGTCCTCGTTACCCTCAACTTCCTCGTCTATTCCTAGACAAAAAGAATATGACGTATTCTTGAGTTTTAGAGGTGAAGATACTCGTCATAACTTCACAGACCATCTCTATGATGCTTTGAGAAGGAGCGGAATCGTCACTTTCAGGGATGATCCAAAGCTGGAGGCCGGCGAAGAGATTGCACCTGAGCTCTTCAAAGCAATTCAACAATCATGGTGCTCAGTAATCGTTCTCGGAAAACTATGTCTTTTCAGGTTGGTGCTTGGAGGAACTTGCTGAGATTGTTAAACAAAAGGAGGAGAATGGTCATAAAGTATTTCCAATTTTCTATGGTGTGGATCCATCTGATTTAAGAAAACAAAAAGAGAAAGTTGAAGCAGCTTTTGCCAAACACGAAGAGAGATACAAGGAAGATGAAGCAAAGATCCGAAGGTGGAGAAATGCTTTAACCGAAGTGGCTAATATCAAGGGATGGCACTCAAATAATAGGTTTTTTTTTTTTTTTTTAGTTTTAAATTTAATGATTACAATTTATTTCTTTTTTGAACTAGCTGCTTTTTTATATATATCGAGAAAATTGGAAAATTGTTATTTTCTAGTGTTATAAGGCAAATAAGGCAGTAACACCGGAAAAACTATAAACTTCATAGCCATTTCAATCAATTTCTTAATTAAAAAATTATATTTTTATATCTTTGTAGGCATGAATTAGAATTTATTGGAGACATTGTTAAAAAAATATCAGCAAAGTTATGTCAAACATATCCAATTGACCATGACAAGTTAGTTGGAATCAGTCCAAGCTTGGACGAGTTGCATTCGGAAATAGAAATTGGAGAAGATGATATCCGTATCATAGGAATTTGTGGTATGGGTGGCATTGGCAAAACCACTCTTGCAAGAGTTGTTTACAATCAAATGTCACCTCATTTTGAAGGTAAAAGCTTTCTTGCTGATGTTCGAGAAGTTTCAGAAAAATGTGGACTTGTTTCTTTACAGAGACAATTACTTTCCCAAATCTTATTTGATGAAAGCTTCAATTTTTTCAATGTTCATGAAGGGAAAGCCATAATTAGCTACAGGTTGTCTCACAAAAGAGTTCTTGTTGTTCTTGATGATGTTGATAACCTACAGCACTTGAAATGCTTGGTTGGAAGGCGTAATTGGTTCGGAGTAGGGAGTAGAATCATTGTAACAACAAGAGATGAACATTTGCTCCGATCTTATCGAGTTGATGGTGTGTATAAGCCTACAACACTGAAAGCCAATGATGCACTTCATCTTTTCAATTTGAAAGCTTTCGGTTGCGAGACTGTGCCAAAAGAGGATTTCATTGAGCTAGCTAAACATGTTGTAGGCTATGCTGGTGGACTTCCCTTAGCTCTTGAAGTTTTGGGTTCTTTTTGTGTGATAGAGATGCAAGGCAATGGACAAGTGCAATAGAAAGACTTGAAAGAGATTCTAACAAAGAAATTATTGATAGACTTCAAATAAGTTTTGTTGGATTGGAAGAAAGGAGAAGAACATGTTTTAGATATAGCATGCTTCTTTAATGGGAGGAGAAAGATTTTGTAATGAAAGTACTGGATGGTTGTGAATTTTTCCAGATATTGGAATCGATGTTCTCATTAAAAATCTCTACTAACTGCTATTCTTGAATACAATAAATTGCGGACGCATGACTTGCTACAAGAAATGGGAAGAAAATTGTTAGAGAAAAACTGCATTCACGAACACGGAAAAGCGTTGCAAATTGTGGGAGGAAAGAGATGTCTACCATGTGCTAACAACAAAAACTGTAAGTCATTCATACAAATTATATATATTCTTACTTTAGCTAATTAATTCAAACAAGCAATATTAAGAGGTGACATTAATTAAATTTGGGATTCAACATAAAATTATGATTTTTTATTGCTAAAAGAATATATATTAAAATAAAAAAGTACATTTATCCTGTATATTTCTAAAATGAATCATTTAAATTTTTAATTATAAATATTAAAAAGAATTGTTATTTCATTGAACTACTTTAGTTGAAAATTGTTATATTTAATTAGTTTGTTTTTGTTTATTAATTTCAACCAATAATAATAATGCTAAATTCTCATAAATGTGAATTTCAAGAATTTTTATTTTGTGTTTTTTTTATTTTAGGCTACAAAATCGATTGAAGGCATAATTATGGACAATAAAGGTGAGAAAACATACACATATTTATCTATGTAAAATGTTGATGTTGTTGTTTTCTTTTTTTTTTTTTTTTGTAAAAAGAAGTGGTAAAAATCTTCAATGCTTAACATTTTAAAAAATAAAAGGAAAAAGAGTGGCATGTGTTATGAAAAATAATATAGTAGTTAAAGAGTACGCTTATTGTAATTGTGAAAGTTCGTTGTATTTATTTTGGTGTAACTGTAATGTCATTGCATTCTCATGTTTCTATTTTCTTGTATTTTCTCTTTAGTCAAACACTTCTTTTGTGTATATATCATGGTTTCTAGCGGTGTGAGTTTGTGAATATCAGCTCCAATTTTTTCAACCTACATTATTCAAATTTGGATGTAGGTGTTATATATACATGTGTTTGGTATGAGCATATTCATTTTCTTTTACATTTTCATTGTTTTTGAGATTCCTTGAAGGATCATATATTTATATTTGGGTTCGGATATTCGTCCTAACTTTTAGATACTAATTGTTTTGTAAATGTATAATCATATTCTTATTCTACCCAGGGAAATGAGTGAGAGTCTCACTTTGAGCACAGATGCCTTCTTGAAGATGAAAAGATTAAGACTACTCAAAATCCTTTGTCGGTCAAATTGTTGTGATTTGACATATCTTTCTAATGAGTTATTAGATTGGATGAGATGTCCTTTAAGATCATTACCTTCAAGTTTTAAACCGAAAAACCTTGTTTTACTTCTCCTACCTTATAGCAACATTGAACAACTATGGAAGGAAAACATAGTAAGAATTACCTCATTTGGTCATTGTTTTCTATCTTATTTTGAGAAGAAAGATGAAATTTTTATTAACATTGAAGAGTAGCAATAAAAATGAGCTTTCCTATTTTATTCTCTTTTTTATCTCTAATTTATTATTGTTTTCAACAGCCCCTGTACAAGTTAAAAGTGCTCAACCTCAAAGGGTCGGAAAACCTGATCAATGCACCAGACTTCACAACTGCCCCAAATATTGAAATTTTGGTTTTGGAAGGATGTACTAGATTAGGATATGTTCATCCATCTGTTGGAGTTCTTACGAGGCTTAAGTTTTTGAATTTAAGTGGCAGCAAAAGTCTGAGGAGTTTTCCAACCAAAATTGGAATGGAATCTCTTGAAATGTTAATTCTTTCGGGTTGCTCCAATCTTAAAAGCTTTCCAGAGATTGATGGCAAAATGGAATGCCTGCCGGAGCTTCATTTAGATGGGTCGGGCATTAAAGAGCTACCTTTTTCAATTGGAAATCTGAGCAGTCTTGTTTTGTTAAATTTGAAAGATTGCAGGAACCTTGTGGATCTCCCAGGGAGCATAGGTAGGTGTAAAAGTTTAAAATCTCTTAATCTTTCTGGTTGTTATAAAGTTGAATATTTGCCAGAGAATTTGCAGCAAATAGAATTCTTGGAGAAGCTTGACCTAAGTGAAACATCCATGACAAAACCACCACCCTTCATTTTTCAATTTAAAAATCTTAAAGTTCTGTCTTTTAATGGGATCAACAGACCTTCCAAGTTACAAAAATATCTGCCTTTTCCGTTAAAGGTAATCCAAAGAGAAAGGACAAGTTCCATGGCTCTGAAGTTGCCTTCGTTGTTAGGCTAGGAAGCACCGACACGGCAAAAATCCTCTCGTACCGGTGTCATACCCGTGTCCGACACGGACACGCCGTCGACACGACCGGATACGTACCGGACACGCCTTGAAGCGTATCAAAAAATGACACTCCGGAAGTCTGCTGAATTTTTTTGCAGAGAATGAAAAACAGAGCAAGGCAAAGGTAAATATAGTAAATGTGAAACGAAAAAAGGAGTAAATGGGGAAGAAAAAAAATGGGCTGCATAAAAAAGATAAAAAAGAGAGTTAATGCTGAAAAAAAAGTTAATGCTTAATGTTGAAAAAAAAAAGTTAATGCCTAAAATTAATGATGTATAAAAAAAAGAAAAAAATTAATGTTGTGAAAAAAATTAATTAATGTATTGTTTTATATAATTATAAATTTATAATGAAAAAAATTAATTATATATTAATGAAAAATATTAATATTTTTATTTACATTGAGTATTTTAACATAAATATATATATAATAAAAATATTTTTTATTGCCGTATCCTACCGTATCCGTGTCCTCATTTTTTAAAAATTACCGTGTCGCCGTATCCGTATCGTGTCGTACCCGTATTGCGTGTCCGTGTCCATGCTTCATAGTTGTTAGGTTTGAGTTCATTGAGAAGGCTGAATCTAAGGCACTGCAATCTTTGTGAAGGAGATATTCCTAGTGATATTTCTCGTCTATCCTCTTTGAATGAACTTGATCTTGGCGGTAACAACTTCATCAGCATACCTTCGTGTCTTACTCGAATTTCCAATCTTGGATTTCTTCGCTTGTCAGATTGCAGGGCGCTTAAATCGTTGCCTGAGCTTCCAACAAGAATATGTGGTGTAAGAATAAATGGTTGTACTTCTCTCGAAATAGTTGCAAACCCATTAAAAGTTTGCGATTCAATTTATGGGTCGAATATAGTAGGTGTTAATTGCTTCAGATTGGCTGAGAACATCGATGCCTTAACATTGCTGAAAAACATCTAAAGGTTCGTTAATATCTCTGTTTCTCTGTGTTTATAATTATTCATGGTGTTAGTTACCAAACAAGGAAGTTATATTTTGCAGGTATTTGGAAATTCAAGAAAGATTTTGATATTATTATACCTGGAAGTGAAATGCCAGAATGGTTTAGTCAACAAAGAGGTGAGTCTTGGATTAAGATAGATTTGCCTCTGGAAGTTCGTAATTATAGTCAATGGATGGGAGTTGCTTTGTGCTGCATTTTGTCAGTAATGATGCTTCAAGGGATGAGAACCTCTGGTGTAGAGCTGTTATTCATGAAAGATATTCTACACAAGCCAATTGCACTGCATCTAATTTCCAGGGTAGAGATCATCGACTAGTTGATTGGAGTGGCTTCAGTGTAAATTATCATTTTGAACAGCCCGTAACGAAGGACCACATTTTAATTCGTTATTTCTCGCGTGACAAGTTGTATCCAATTTTCTTGGAAGACAAATGTGGTGAACGCGAAACCAATAACTTATGGACAACAGATTGCTTAAATCAGGAATACCATCAACTTGAGTTGTCGTTCACAGATACCTTTAACAATGTTAAGGTGAAGAAGTGTGGTGTTAGAGAGTAGTGTAGGAGAGAGACTTGGAAGAAACACAAGAGCTGCATAGTAGTCAGTGTTGTGCAAAATTTGAAGATATCCAGCAACACTCTGCTGACGATGGATCAATAGGTAACGGTTATCTAATAAAGCGAAAACTTAATATGTATGAGGAGATGGATGAAGGGCCGCAGCTAAAACGAATGCAAAAAATTTTCAGTTCTATAATGGGCAGACTTGGGAAGAAGCACTAATTTTGGTAAACTACTTCATTGGCTTGCTCTATTAATTCTTTTTTATGACTTTTTTATCTATCATATCATTTACAGTTTTTTATTTCATTTAAAGTATTTATTTTTATATATGTAATTAATTTAAAAATATTGAGCATATATATGTCGAACACAAACTCGTATTCTATGCTTTTCCCAAAGTTGGATAACATTGTTTTATATATATATATATATATATATAACATTCAAAATATTATTATTTTATATAATCAAATTTTATGATCTCAGATTGAAGAAATGTAATCAGCTGGAGATAAAATGTGAAGGAAGTTTTGATTGTTCCATGAAGAGCAACCATTAAATAAGGTGTGAATCCTTTGACAATGTTTAGAGGTTATAATTATCCTTCTATTTTGTTATTAGACTATTTTCGTCAAGTAAAATTGTCCTTTAATTCATTTTGTTCAAATTGTTAGAGACCAAGTTATGTATTAAGTGTGATATGTGTCTGTTTTAATCTTTTAAATTTGCTTTTATATATTTCAAAGATTAATCATATATCTATAGCAAATATTAATTAAGAATAATATAGACAAAATATTAATTTAGTCCTTAACATTTACATTTTTATCACTTTGCCTTTTATTCTTTGTTTGAGCTAAATTTGATTTTCAATTTTTAAAAAAATCAAATTTGATCATCAACTTTTTTTAAAAATTCAACATGATATTCTTTCTAACAAGAATACTCATGATAAATGTTAAAAGGAACATATTTTAATCTCATTCTAAATACGTTTTTGAATGATTAGTAGATGCAAAATGGTAAATTTTATACTCGTAATCATTTAAATTCATATTTTATATTTAGGAGAGCAGAATGAGCAAAATCAAACAATTAGAGCAGATTTCATGAGCCACACGGGCATATGCCAAACTGTGTCGATTTTATGAACTGCACCTTGAAAATGCTATAAAACGCAATTTTTAGATTTTTTTTGAGCATTCTAATACCTATAAATACCAAATATAAGAAGATGAAAGAAGACTGTCATAGAAGATTGAAGAAAGCAACTTGGATTGAAGCCGACTCTGAACTAATTTTTAGATTTTTATATTGTTTTTGAAATGTTTTATTTTTATTATGAACTAATTTTCTAAATACCTAGGGAGATGAATCCTAATGAATTTTGTCTTTTTATTTTTTATGCAATAAATACTTGGATCTTTTTCTTAATTATGTGTACTTAATTTTTGTTTAATATTTTAGATTATTTATCCATATGTGATGTGCTTAAATCAAAGGAGGAATATATTCATTAAGAGTAAATCTAGCATAATTGAGTAGAGTTGCACACAATCCTAAGATGACATAAATCTATCGATTAGAGTCAAATCTAATAATGAGATCCACGAGATAGAGTTAATGAGATAATAGGAGTTTTAATTAGAAAGAAATTTCAATTAATTAATCTAAAGTTAATTTTATTATTCTCAAAAGAGCTATTAGCATAATTTAGGGATTTCTGTAGATCAAGATACTGAGTGATGAAATTATTTAATTCTAATTTATAATGACAGACAAAATCTAGGTGGACTCTTTCCTGGGTATTGTTTCACTTCTTTGTGGTTAATCGTTTGTTTTCCTAATTCGTTTTTTGTCGTGTTATTTAGTTAATTAATTTAGTTATTTTTAATTTCAACCAATCACTCCAATATGTCAGTTAAATAATAGAAAGACAATAATTACTAGTACTTTCAGCCCTTGTGAAAACGATATATTTGTTTACTGTAACTATATCATTAATTGATAGGTGCACTTACCTTTATCGTATTTTTAGTTGGTTTCGTGGACATCAACTAACTAAAATGTTAAAATTTTCAACACGATAACTTGCATGTAATTCACTTATACTCCATGCTAAAATTTTTAATCCTTATGAATTTTCTATATTTTTTTAATTTTAATTTCTTATTTTTATAATTTTGACTTATTTATTAGTATGACATATAAGACAAATCATGTTATGTTAGTAAAATATGCTCATGAATTAACATGCGACTTGTTTAAAAAAATATTTTAATTATCATTCCTTTAAAAAAATAACTCCCTTTTTTAAAAGTTAGAAGGTTAAATTTAGCTCAGGAAAATAATAAAAGTCAAATTACCAGAAAATATAAATGTAAAAATTTACATTATGATTATGCTAAGACGTTGTAGATAGAATAAGAATAATATATAACAAATATTCAATACCATCCCATTGCTCAAAAACTTAAAAGCTTCCCAGAGATTGATGGCAAAATGGAATGCCTGCTAGAGCTTTATTTAGATGGAACGGGCATTGAACAACTTTCCTCTTTAATTTGAAAGATTGCAGGAACCTTGTGAGTCTCACAGGGAGTGTAGGTGGGTGTAAAAGTTTAAAATCTCTTAATCTTTCTGATTGTTATAAAGTTGGATATTTGCAGCAACTAGAGCTTTTGGAAGAGCTTGACTTAAGTGAAACAGCCATACGAAAACTACCATCCTTCATTTCTCTGTTAAAAAATCTTGAAGTTTTGTCATTCAATGGGCGCAAGGGATCTAAGTTACTACAAAACTTGCCTTCCCTTTCCAAGGTAATTCAAGGAGGAAGGATAAATTCCAGGGCTCTGATGTTGCCTTCGTTGTTTGGTTTGAGTTCATTAACGATGCTGAAAGTAAGGGACTGCAATCTTTCTGAAGGAGATATTCCTAGTGATATTTCTCGCCTATCCTCTTTGATACACCTTGATCTTGGTGGTAACAATTTCATCAGCATACCTTCATCTCTTGCTCAATTTTCCAAGCTTGAATTTCTTAGATTTTCATATTGCAGGGCTCATAAATCGTTGCCTGAGCCGCCAACAAGTATAAAAGATGTAAGAATAAATGGTTGTGCTTCTCTGGAAACTAATTGTGGTAAACTACTACATTAGCTTTGTCCTATTAATTCTTTTTAAGACCCTTTTTTATCTATGGTGTTTTTTACAGTTTATTTATTTTATTTAAAGTATTCGATAAATTTATTCTACAACAAATGAGATATAATCTTTCAAATATATGTAATTAACTTAAAAATTTTGGCGTATACATGTTAAACACAAACTTGTATTCTATGCATATCTCAAATTTGGATAACATTGTTTTTAAAAACATTCAAAATATTATTCATTTAATTTATTTATTTTTATATAATTTGATTTTATGATCGTGAATTGAAGAAATATAAGCAGTTGGGGATAAAATATAGAGGAAGTTTGATTTTTCAAGAATAAGCAACTAACAAGTAAGGTGCAAACCCTTTGACGATATTTAGGTTAATTATAATCATCCTTTTATCATTGTTATTGGACTATTTTCATCAAGTAAAATTTCCGTTTCATTTTGTTTGAAATTATTACAAATCAAGTTATGTGTTAAATGTATTATGTGTATGGTTTAATCTTTTAAGATTACTTTTATATATTTCAAAGATTAATCATATTCATATGTTTATATATAACAAATATTATTTAATTATAATATAGACGCAATGTCAAATATTAAACGAAAAATCTGTTTGATTAAATCTTACTATTAATCTTGTAAAATATGTAAAGTCGTAGATGTTCATCCATCTATTGGAGTGCTTGAGAGGCTAAAAGTTTTGAATTTAAGAGGCTGAGACTCTTCCAATAAAAACTAGAATGGAATCTCTTGAAACATTCATTTTGTCAGGCTGCTCAAAACTTCTAATGTTTCTAAAGATTGATGGCAAAATGGAAGGTTTGTTGGAGCTCTATTTAGAGGAGACAGGCGTTCAAGAACTTCCTTCTTCAATTGGAAACCTCGAGAAACTTGCTATGTTAAATCTGAGAGTTTAAAAACTCTTTATCTTCTGGTTGTTATAAAGTTGAAAATTTGGCAGGGAATTTGCAGCAGATAGAATTCTTGGAGGAGCTTAAGTGAAACAGCCATGACAAAACCACCACCTTTCTTTTTAAATTTAAAAATCTTAAAGGTTTGTCTTATAATGGGAGCAAGGGACCTTCATCTAAGTTACGACAACATCTTCCTTCCATTTTCAAGGTAGTCCAAGAGAAAGGACAAATTCTAGAGCTTTGAAGTTGCCTTTGTTTTTTGGTTTGAATTCATTAGCAAGGCTAAGTTTAAGGGATTGCAACCTCTGTGAAGGAGATATTCCTAGTGATATTTCGTGTCCATCCTCTTTGAAACAACTTGACCTTGGTGGTAACAGTTTTATCAGCATACTATCGTCTCTTATTCAAATTTCCAAACAAGAATTTCTTGGATTGGCAACTTGCAAGAGTCTTAAATTGTTGCCTGAGCTTCCAAATTCTCCGGAAATTGTTGCAAATCCGCCAAAAGTTTGCAATTCAGTGGACAACACTTGGATTTTTGCTACTAACTGCTAAACATCAAAGCATTAACATTTCTTAAAGAACACCTTAAGGTAGAATAAATATTTTACCTCCTTTTCACTTAACATAATCTCATCTTAAAATTTTTTATTTTAGTTACCAAATGGCAGGTGTTTAATTTTGCAGGTATTTGTAACTTGAAGAAAGACATCTGAGAGTTGCCTCTTCATAAATTAAGGTATCACTACCTCCAAATATTTGGAATGACAGTCAATGGGTGGTAGTTGTTATGTGCTACATTCTTGTCAATGATGATGCTTCGAGAGATGAGTTTATCTTGCGTAAAGCTGTTATCCATCATAGAAATTCAATACAATCTAGTTGTGATGAATCCGTTTTCCTAAATGGAAATTCTCAACGTATTGAGGACCATGGCTATTTCATAGGCAAACAATACGACAATCCGATGGTGTAGGATCACCTTTTTCTTCGTTATTGGTTGCGTGACAACATATTACTCAAACCAGGAACGCGATGAACTTGAGTTGTCTTTCACATGTTATTGCAGCGTTAAGGTGAAGAAGTGTGGTGTTAGAATAGTATATGAGAAAGATTTGGAAGAGATGTGTTATGGAATAGAATAGACAGTTGTTAATCTATTAAGGTTGTTAGCTGATAAACCGTAAATACAACATATTTTAATCCCACATTTAGCATGTTTTTGGATGATTTAGCCCCTATTTATGTAAAACTGTGCTTTTAATCCTTTCATTTCATGTTTATGCCCAGGGAAGCACTCGAAGACAAAGAGAATGAGAAATGGGCTTAAAACAGGCCAAATTAGGCCAAAAGAAGAAATCGACACGGCCTGGACATCAAGCCACACGACCGTGCCTCATGGCCCAACTAGAGCACGGCCCAAAGTCGACCCACACGACCGTGCTATTACCCAAAGGGCCGACCACGGCCTACAATCGATTTACATAGGCGTGTGACCAGGCCATGCCCCTGCATCAGAAAATAAGAGTTTCAATTGGAAAAGGTTACTTAGGGAGAAAGAATTGCATTCCAAGAGCCTATATAAAGACCCTAGGTACAACCTAGAAGGGGACGGTCATTAGGGCAGTCAGCCGAGCTAGAAGCTGAGCCAGAAGGTCAGATTCATGGGATATACTCCAGAAAAGGCCAGTTGATCCATCTCAAGATGCCGGAATTCTACTCAAGATGGCAGACTTCTCCTTCAATTCCTTCAAGGGGTTTTAGGGATTTTCTATGTTTTGTTTTATTTTATCTTTTGAGATGTTTTCTTTTAAAGTTATGAACTAAACCCCTCAGATACCTGAGGGGGATGAAACTTAGATGAATATTGTTATTGTTTTCTGAATCATATGGTAAATATTTAGTTTGTTCTTAATTATGTGCACTTAATCCAAATTGAATGTGCTTAGGTGGAGGAGCAAAAGTCCCTACTTAAGAGGAGATTTAACATAATTAAGCAGAGTTGATCGCACACCTAGAGATAGGGTGACGAGATTTTACCAGATTAGATCCACAGATCGATTTACTGCTTCCTTAGGGGGTTATTATAAGAGAACGAGAGTTCCACTAATTAACCTAGGGTTAGACGTTATTCACCTCAAGAGAGGGTTTAATATAAGTTAGGGAGTCTCACGGATCAAACTGAATGAATAAATCGTCTAGTTCAGTGTTAGATGACAAGTGAAGTCTAGGTGGATTCCTCCTAGGGTATCATCTAAATCAACTGAGTTTTCCACAGTCTTTTTCCAAGTTTTTTTCTTTTGCCTTTGCATCTTAGTTTATCAATTCATTAGTTTTAGTTTTAATAATTCATCACTCCATATTTTAGGCTAAATAATAAAAAAAAGTGAGTAGTAGTACTTTTAGTTCCTTTGGGTTCGATAATCCGGTCTTGCCTAAGCTATACTACCGTTTGATAGGTGCACTTGCCTCAATCGTTGTCATAGTAGTCTCTAGGTTTGATCATTCTTATTATAAATATTAAAACTCGATTGTTTGATACGATTATTAGCCTGTTAGTTAAAGAACATTTATGGTTACATGCAAACCCTACTGCATTAAATACATGCATGTAGACCCTCTTTCTTCTATGATTCAATACAAGAACTTCTTCCTCATTTCTTCTATACTTCAACATGGTATCAGAGCCACTTTCTTTCTTTTGTGATTTTTTTAGTTGAAACTCCTCGTCACTTGTCCAACACTGCGGCCACTTTTCAGTCAACTGATTCGGATGGTGCGGCTTTGCCCATAATCTATTACTTCACCAAGCATGATACTATCAAGCTTACTGAGCATAACTTTCTGTTATGCAAACATAAATTACTACTTATCCTTGAGGCATACAATCTTGAAGGTTTTGTACAATGTACTGTTCAAGTTCCTTCTTCTTTTCTTCCTGGTGTTGATGGTCTGTTGGTTGATAATTCAGCTTTTCTTGCTCATAAGAAACAAGACAAATTTTTGGCCTCCTGGTTATTAACCACAATATCAGATGATATTTTAGTTCATCTTACTACTGCCAAAACTAGTTTTGCTATTTAGTCTCGCTATTAAAGCCCGATTTAGAGTTAAATCCACCATAAAGATTTCAAGCATTTGACATGATCTCGTATTCTCTCAAGAAAGCAAACCTCACATTAAAGAATACTTGTCAAAGGTTCAGAATTGAGTAATAGTCTTATTGCGGTAGGGACTATGATTACGAAATAGGAACAAATCAAGATTATTTTATTGGTCTTTCACTTGAGTATGAGTCCGGTCGCCAACTAGTCAGATTAATCAAGTTCCTCTGCAGGCTAATGTGTCATCTTATTCCAAGAATCCTTCAAAACCACCGATGTTCCTAATACTTATTCTCAAGGTTTGATTAGGCGGCGAGGACATGGTCGAGGTTGGTCTCGTGGCTGATTTCGTGGCATTGGTAGAGGTTTGTCTCGCTCCAGACCACAATGTTAGTTATGTGGCAAAGTGGGTCATGTAGTTCAATCTTGTTATCATCATTTTGATGAAAACTTCTCTGGTGTGGATTCTGTTGCTTCCAAGACGGTCAACTATCATCAGTTCAACAATTAAGATTTGTTTTTCAAACCCGGCCTAGAAGTTAGGCCCGAATCTGGCGTGCCACATGGAAATGTTTTTCAAAACCATCTTTGCACTTTTAAAATTTCATCTCTTTGTTAAAACCCAAAACACTTAAGCAATTGTGTCACGTGAAAACATAATTATCTTTAATAAACCCTTTCGATTTATAAAAGCATATTTGAAACATTGCGAAACATTGATAAAAATACAAGTGTTTTAAAAGATTGATTGATGAATCACAACCCAAGGAATTGAACTCTAAATCCGTGACTTTTGAAAATGTCGTTAATAATTTGAAAGAAAGTTCGAGTTAAATCACATTTGTGAAAGTTTATTTTGAAATCCATTTGTTATTTGATTTTGGAAAACCTTTATTTACGTTTGAAAAAACATTCTTTTGTTAAACAATTTAAGCAAAATAAGTATAACAACCGAAGCAAATAATAAAATACTCCAGAGGCCTTATTACATCACAACTTAAATAGTAACGTATTAAAAAGTAC